>WBNM01000987.1:0-69751 GCA_013399055.1 Ramphastos sulfuratus | reverse complement strand
GCAGTTTGCTGTGGGGGACAGTGTCAAAGGCCTTGCTGAAGTCCAGGTAGACCACATCCACAGGCCTCCCCACATCCACCAGGCGGGTCACCTGATCATAGAAGGAGAGCAGGTTGGAGAGGCAGGATCTGCCCTTCCTAAATCCATGTTGGCTGGGCCTGAGCACACTAGTGCTCCCAGTGCACTAGTAATCCCAGCACACTAGTTATGTACAAAGGCAGTCCTGTTTCCTGGGAATTATAGCCCTTGTACAGCTGCATTCTCCAAGTAAAGCCATAGCCCTTGTCTGGACAAACATTAGGATAAACTCTGCAGTTCTGCTTTTCTACCCAACTGCAGTTTTTCAAGAGTTCTGTTTGGCATAGTGGAGCAAAGTCGCTCTTTATAGCAGGGCAGCACTTTTATCAGCAGAGTATGGAGGGCATTGTCTTTTGGGTCTACATGTGAAATTCACAGTCCCTTTTACTGTTAATTCTTAGTTTTAAAAATGTCACTTATTGCTATGACCACTACTAAACTGGAACATACCCACCTTGTCAAACAGCAGAATAAAATACCAGGTGAAGTCCTACGTAGTTACCTTTAACTTAGCTAAAACCCCAGATGTTTTTGCTCTGACCCTCTCAGATGTTTAGTGATCCACATAGGGCCACAACAAATATTTAGGCTGTTTATTACAGATAAAAGCAAACTGATGTAATAGTGAGCATTTTAAACTTCGTGTAATAGTAGCCCTGTGAAGTCTTTCGTTTGGATTATCTTGCAAACGATGCTGTTGGAATACATGTTATTTCTTCATTACCTGAGTGTAGCTTCATTTCAGGGTCAGAAAAAAGGATTTCAGGCTGAGCTAGAGGGAATATAGAAGCAACACATTCTGGATTCAAGTAAATGCTCATATTCATTAAAGTGGAGATGTAAATTTTGTCTCATTCTGTGTATTTAACTATAAAATTTGGATGCTCTATTTTTAACTGACTTGTACATAAAAGTCAGCTAAATATAGAGAACACCAATGAATTGCTGGAAAATCTGTGTGCCAGCTGTTATTTATTTTGCTGCTGCTTTTGTTTTCAGTACTTAGCAAAAGGAAAGCTAATGGAGTACAACTACAGGGAAGAATGTTTATTGTATTTTCTGTAATGGGCTGGCTGTGTCACTGGTGGCTGGGCTTAGCTATCAAGTAACTTGCTAGGAATTTGTAGTGAATAGTGGAAGGTTGTGTTATTAGGCAGGATAGGAGGTAGAAACACCACAATGTTGAGAGATTGAGAAATTGTAGAGCAAGTCTGAGAGCATGTTTGGCTACTCTGCTCTGTAGTTTTAGATATATCAGCATAGGGGCAGAAATAACATTTTTAAATCCTGCTAGGACAAAAGCTCTGTTTAATTATTTACACTTAATTGTTTCATCACAGCTCTTGTGTGGGTTAAAATTGCATAGAATGAAAGCCCATGGATGTTTGTTTGCCGTACTGTGTTAGGTGACATTCTGTACTACTTATTAGGGATGAGTAAGTCTTGTAGTCTATAAACTGAATACTTCCTATGATTTATGCTGTCTGTGGTTATTCAGAAGGCATAAGACATTAAGGATCTGACTGAGATGTGCCGATGCCGTATCACTGTGAACAGTGTAGAGCTGTCTTTCCATGCCTGAAGGAATCCTACAGGAAGGCTGGAGAGGGACTTTTCAAACGACGAAAGACAGGACAAAGTGGGATGGTTTGAAGTTGAGGGAGAGTAGGTTTAGGCTGGATCTTAGGAAGAAGTTCTCCAGTAGAAGAGTAGTGAAACACTGGAACAGGTTGCAGACAACTCTTCCCTGGAGGAGTTCAAGGCCAGGTTGGATGAGGCCTTGAGTAATGAAGTCTAGTTGAGAGGCATCCCTGCGTGTGGCAGAGGGGTTGGAGCAGATGATCTCTGAGGTCCCTTCCAAGCCAAACCGTTCTATGATACTTGTTGCAGAGGGTGATGGTACTTAATTTACAAACGTTTATGAAGGGGACTGGAGAATATTACTGTCTTAATTTTTGTGGGCTGCTAAGGCAGACTTCCTGCTTGTAGGGTTTTTCAGCCTAAATGCTTTTTTTTTTTTTTTTTTTTTAAATCTGTTTCCCTGGATTTTGTGACTAGCTTCAGCTAAATGGTTCTGGGCTCCTGTGGAACTCTGTGTAATGGCAGCGTATTCCCTCTTGCAGCGCCTTGTGCCGTTTCTTCGCGTGCGCATACCCTGTGGTGCCATGCTAACATTTCTGTACTGACTACTAGATAATGTATAGATATAGTAACATGATTTTCAGTGCTGTCACTGAAGGGGAGCCTTTGTCAACCATTTGCAGAAATTGGTGTTTTAAATAGGCCTGCCCAGAATTTTCTTATTTTCCATGGCAACAAGTTCGTCTGTATGCAAATGTCAACAGTAAATGCATTGCTCTGTTTCTTCCTGCAAAATGGGTGTTTTGGTGCCTAGTACAAACGTTTAAATGCAAATACCCGGTTCAGGCAATGGGCATCTGTCTTCAGGTTTGCTGTATCTTCCCAAGGTGGGACTGTATTGCAACATTTGTAATCTGATTGGAAAAGGCAGTGGCTAAAATGCTGGTATGTATACCTGAGGTGATGGTTAATGTGTAGTAATGTCAACAGAGGCAACTTGGTATTGATAGAATTACTCTGAAGTTTGACTTCTATGCTTAGTCTGTGCCTCTTTCTCCTGCTTCTACCCAGTAAACTTGGAAATGGCCTTTTAAGGAAAAGAGATGCAAGTTCTGCTGAGTAAAAAATGAGCTAAGCACTTTGTTCACTACACGTGCTTTTATTCTTGATAGCAAGCAGCCATCTATCTCTGCTGCTGCTCTTTGTGGTCTTCAAGCAGCACTAGCAGTACTGGTCATTGAGTCTGGAATTAGATAACCTATTCTTCCTGGCTCTAAAACAATGGGACAGGCAGCTTCTCTTCAGAGACCTTGCTTCTGTAGCTTCTGCTTTGAAATATCCCTCCTGGAGACCTTTAGTACCACTTGACTCCTGTGACCCAGTTACAGGACAGACACTGCGTGCACTATTTCGGCCTCTCCTCCCAGCCCGTAGTGGAAGGAGGTAGAGAGTTGAAGTAGCCCAGGGTGGTCAGCCGCTGGCATTTCAGTGAGCTGGGATCATGGGCAGTTCAAGTGCCATGTCCTGCTGAGCCTTTGTCACAAGAACAGTGGTGGGGTTGTGCTGAGCGCAAGGCCTGACAGATAATATGAGCTTCCAGCTGTGGGAGGAAACAATCCAGCAGAGAATGGTGAGGCCAACATAGGCTGTGTCCACTTTGTAGTAGAGGGGTAGGACTTTGCTTCTAAATAACTTCCAAGATGTTTTTCCAAAGTACATAGCTACATGTGTTATCCTCTCCACCTTGAACATTATTTGACGGATTAGTTTTGAGCAGACTGATACAGAGCTAAGATCTTCTGTAGCTCTGCACTATTCTCGTGATCCTCAGGAGTCAGAAGTTAAAATCCCTTTGTGGTACTTTTTGTACACTGCCAAACAGCTCCTGTTAATGTTGCATCCGCTTAACAGTACCTGAAATGGTGCCGACATAAGCTCGTTGTGTCTGCTGACTTCCTCATGGTACTGCAAAAAAAATGCCCCACCAATTATTCTCATGATGGATGGAGGGAAACAGGGTAAGCAGTGTCGTTTTCTGCATGTTGTCATGCATCCTTGACAGCATTGCTGCAATGTGCCTCTTAATGACACTGTGCATGTTGCCATTCAGCTTTATTTGACAGCCCCTTTTAGTTAATGTTTGTTCCAAAAAATTGAGCTGTGCTTGAATTTCACCCTTGCTGGGATGTGAATTAAAGGTGTGCTGCCTTTTTTTTTTTTAAACCGGTTGATTTTAGAAATATCTAATCTTGAAAACAGAAGTTGGTTAATGTTGTCATACTCCTGTATTTTCAGGTCAGAGATGGGTACCTTCCTGCCTAGGGAAGGAAATGTATTGTGAGGTGTTAGAAAGGGCTTCAAGTGTGTGTGTGTGCACCAGGTGGGATGCTGTGTTGGAAAATGCTCCTAGTATAGCATTCTTAGCAATAAAATAAAGGCTTTTTTTTCTGGCTTGTGTCACATTGGTATGTGAAAAGAGATGTACTACCAAAGCTGTTCTATGGCAGCACTTGGCTGCCTGAATCTCAGAGTCTGGGGAGGGCATCCTGGTGGGCTCTGTAGTCAGTTTTCATGCCTAGTATATGAGCAGTTTTCCCCAGAGCTTTTTGGTAGGCAGTGGTTTCATGTTTTGTTTGCTTTCAAGTTGGAAGCTTTTGAGTTCAAAAGACTCTTCCCCCCCCCCCTTCCAGGTGGTCATGTATTGTGTGTTCAGAAACACACTTCACAGTTTTTCAGCTCTGCCTGCTCTCCCCAATTTCAGAGAGCAATGTTTAAATGCAAGTAGTTAAAAGGACCTTGGCTATGTTTTTGTATTAACAGTAATATTTTGTAAGAAATATTGGACCTTGATGTCATAATATTTAAGTAACTTTGTTTTACTGAAACAGAGTTGTTGAAGTTTCTTCTCTCAGGGTTTGTAGTATTTTCTATTCCTAGCTTAATATTTACCAGCTTTGTGGCTTACCCCTTCTATTTTAAGTCTCACTTCCTCTTTCTCCAGGAATTGCAGTGTGACATTTTGACCAGTGTAGTGAAATAACCTCACCTATCCTAGATCACTTAGAACTTTGAAGAGCAACTTAGAAGTAGTTGCTTAGAAATAGAATTACAGTAGGCTGTGAGATGGCAGATGCTGTGAGTCAAGTGCTCTTTGACAAGGTAAGGTGATGGAAGTTTAAGTCTGCAGTGCTTAATCCACAGCCCCTCTTCAAAAATGAAGGAACAACCCTGTACTATACCCTTTGAATTTGGGCTTAGATCTTTAAATAAAATACTTTCAGAACCTTATGGCTTTGAGGTCAGGTTTTCAGCAAATTTCGGTTGACCCCATTTATTTAGATACAGAGTAGGCAGGTCCTACCTGCAGCCGTCCTGAAGTGCTAAGGCTTCTTGGCTGTTCTCAGTGACTAAACAACTCTTAACACGCAGGTATGTTGTTGCTGTTTTTAGCCAAGAGGTTTACAGTTTGGCTTTGCTGTCTGAGCAGGTGCTGGTAGATAATAAGAAAGGCTTTCTGAACAAGATTTCCCTGTTTAATGAACCGTGGCTAATGGTAGAATGAAAACGAATAATAGAGAATCTAAGTGAAGATACTTAACTGCTAACAGAAGGTGGTGTGTTAAAGGAACAGCCTGAGTGCTCCCATCTTCATAATGGGTGTTTTGAATTCAATACCTTTTTTTTGGTCCTTAGTTACTTTAAGGCTTAATCAATTCCATTTATTAAATATATAAAGTCTGCAACATTTACATGCCGTGACAGTTACAGTTGGGCAAGATTCAAAGTCATCACTTCAGTGTTTCTGCCTTTTTCATGCTCCTCCAGCTAGCACAACTCGAGGTTTAACTTTTTGGAGCCATTTATGTTGCTATTTTGCATATAACTTTGTGCGTGTGCATAAAAGGCATTCCTTCTTTCTAGCCTGTTTTCCAGAACAAACAACTTGGTGGATTTTTACAGATGCCTGGAGGTTTAAGGAATTTGCTTTCAAAAGCATGACATCTGTCAGTACTCTGGATACAGGAATTCTGGTGCCCAGCAATCTTTCTCAAACTGAAAAATCAATTTGCTTGAGTATTGTAGAATTCATGAATAAGAATAATGCAGGGATGGTCATGCACTTGTCTTCTGCTGGATTTTCCTGAAGGATTTTTTTAGATTGTGTATGCATTTAATCTTTATTTCATTCTCTCCAATGCCCAAAAAAAAAAAATAGGTTGGATTTTTTTCCCCTTCTACTGGAGAAAAAAAAAAAGCTGAATAGTAGCAACTACAGTGTGGCATTGATGCAAACTTTCACTACTCTGAGCAGTCTGAACGGGTCTACTAGTGAGCTTACGTCATGAAACTGCATGGTGATCACTGTCAGAGTCTTGTCCTTTTTGCCTTGAGCCATACCTTTTTGAGGTGGCTGCACTCCTCTGTGCTCTGAGAATACTTGTCAAGGGTCTCCGAGGTAGCTTCTTTACTGTTCTCCAGGATATGAGACTTGGGAGGTGTCTGTGGTACTTTGAAGTCGCAGCACGTACAGGGTATGGAGTAGATCTGTTACTGGGCTGCAGTTAGCTGTTGACTCCAGATTTTCAAGGAATACTGGAAACTCGTACCAGTCATTCTTTGCTCTTATTAACTCAAGGTTTTGGGAAGGCAAATATTTCATAATTCTTACAAGTGATTAAAATAGTGTTTGAGATCAGATATGAGTGTCCTTTTTACTTTACGATCTTAATTCTGAACGTGTTTGGCGTTGCACTTAAAGGTTATTAAAGTTAATAGCATCTTGTACAATTTAGCAATATTTAATTACAGAATTCAGCTCCAAGTGAATGGAAAGACTGCATTTAATTCCCTCCTGGCATCTGAATATGTTTGTCCCATCCCACCAGAGATAACTCAGTGGTTTTACAGTTCTCACTGGTATTTTGGTTAACAGACAAATAGAAGCAGAGGTCATAGGTGGTTTAGAGTTGTCATTTTTTACTCACTAAAACAAACAGTGGGCAAATAAATGCTATTTGCCTCTTGAATTCTTGTTTTGTTGTTAACTGAAGCCCTCTGAGATAAAAGGAACTATAGTGTAAGTTGCACCAATTACCTGGATACTGGCAGTAGCATGAGATGTGTCCATGTGTTTGTGCTAAACGTTACATGGGTACTGTAAAGATTTAAAGGCAGCTAATGCTTGTGCTGAGCTATCTACAACAGAAGTGAGGGAAAGGGGAGAAAAAAGGAGCTACATTTAAGAACTAATTTGTGAGACAAATTGATGCATTTCTTTTTTGTCACTGTAGACTACAAGTAGCTACTTCCCATCTGTTTCTTTCACTCATTCTCCTTTGCATCTTTCTTTTGCAATCCTTCTAATGCAGATACACATATATTAAATTCTGCCTTTCATTTATTCCTTTGTCATTGTTTCCATTTCACTTTCCCTGTGTTTCATTCCTGTATCTTTCTTGTTTAGACCAAGTGGAGGATCCAGCTGGCAGTAGCAGCCATGTAGGACCCTTCAGGAACCTGATGGTAAGTGCACGTGTGTACTTATGCACAGGTTTCCACCAGGTTCTGTATTGAGGCAACTTCCCTCTCCTGGAGGCTTCTCTTAGCACATGACCTCTTAAACTGTCAAAAAAGAAGGACAGACCTTTATATCAGGAGTAGGAATTTTCCACTGCAGGAAGAAATGATGCAAATCTTCCGTGTTTCATGGATTTTAAAATTTGAGAACTCAAGGAGGAAAGTCTATCAAAAGCTATCCATAGAATGATTTTGGGCTGGAAGGGAAACAGCTTCAAAAGCTCCTGACCTCTAGATGAAAGTGAAAGCTATGAGCACATGTCAGTGGAGTGTCATTGTCTTCCTGGGCATCTGCTACTGAACATTCAGGGCTGTGGAATGAATGCATCTGGGACAGTGATTGCCATGCTCGAGTGTAGGGGACTCTCTTAACCTTTACAAAGAAAACTGCAACGTAGAAAATGAGCAAACTAAAGCTGGTGAAAGGGAAACATCAGAAGTGGGTCGGTGTCTCCAGTTGATGTGTGTCAGAAATTGATCTGGTGCAGCTAAAATTATGCACGCAAGCAGTGTCGCTCACTATTCTAAGTAAGGGCAAGTAGGTGCTAGAGGAATCTTCTCTTCAAATGTGTTTATGCTTAAAGGCCAAGAACTTGGAACGTTTCCAGCTCTATTAGTGAGCAGGTTGCATCTTTTTATTTTCTTCCAAGTGGTGTGGCAGAGCTTTCAGATGATCTTGCTATCAATAGCATAAGGAAGTCTGTGACTCAAGTAGGTTAATTCTGCATACAAATCCTGCTATTCCAATGATTTCCCAAATTGTAATGGGATTGGAAGTATATAAATGTATGTCATAGAAGTGGCCAATACTTTGGAAAACCCAAATCACAGAGTGTCTTTGGTTGGAAGAGACCTGGATCATCTAGTCCAATCTTTGACCCAACCTGTGCCTGCTTTAGCTCCTACCAGTGTTTTTTGTTGTTTGTGCATCCTTTACCTCACAATATAATTCTGATCTTACATGAAAGAATTAATTTGATCTTGGTTTGAAGGCTTCTGCAGTAACCTGTCATTACCCTGAAATCCATTGCTGCTGTAAAATTGCCCTGTGACTTCGTCTGCAGTGTCATCCTCTGCTGCACCGTCCGGTAAAATACTGTCTCTAACCGTGGGCAGGTTTGAAAGGGGGCTGTGAACCAGTCTCACCTGTAGGGGTGGGAGATGAATTTAGATTTTAGTCATTTAAATCAAGATACTGAGGGTGGTCTTCAAATGATAAGCTGTCTGCAGAAAAGTTGATAGCTTTTAAAGGATTCTAGCAGTTAAGTTTTGTGTTATCGCTCCTGAGATGCATTGTGATGCAGATTTGTTTCCTGAGGAATTTATCAACGTTTTACTCTTAAGACTTCTTCCCTAGAACTGAAACTGTTTGGTTGTGCTACTGTAGGTTCCAAGAGCAGTTTGAGGTGATTTGGCAGGTATTTCTGGAAACATCTTTAAAATCCTTTATCCCCAGGTCTTGGTACAACTATTTGTACCTCGGTACAAACATTAAAGGTGCAGATCATAAATTATGTTCAAGTTGGACGTTCAGTAGGCTGTCTCAGGCAGAGACGTGCCTAAACTCGCTGTGCTTATGTGAGCGCTAAAAGATATGCTGAAGCTTCTTGCAACTCACAGGTGCTTGGTATAAAATGCAGGAGAATACTGTCAAATAAAGCAGTGTTGCTTCACTATGGCAACACTGGTTGGACAGTTTGGGTTTGGACAGAGGGTTTGTTAGAATAATTGAGGAGATGCTGAGAACTGCTCATTCAAGGCTGTGTATTTTGTAAGGTGACAAAAACTCACTCTGAGTGACTTGTGTGTTTCTCAGACCAAAAGCTGTTAAATGGGAACAAGAAAGTTTTAAAAATATGTATCTCATTACGTGAAGCTGAAACACTCTGGAATTTGGGGAAGAGCCTGTGAAATCTGAGCTCCTTGAGAGGAAATACTGAGAATTATTTAGAATAGAATGTTAACTAAACCCAAACATTTCCTTTTTAAGCTGACCTGTCTGATCTGTTCTGTTGGAGGTGGTGCTTACTTGGAAGAGTTCCGCTTGAATAGAGCAACTTTTTTTTAAGGCATTTCAGTTTCTTGGCTCAAGATGGGAAAACCTATTTTTGAGGAAAAAAGGAACTTGTCGACAGGATTGTGAGTTGGAAGAATGTGCTTCTAAATAACAAATGGATTTAGGGTTATGATACACACTTGAATAGAGGGAAGACTCTGTGGAAAAAGCAGCGTTTTGTGTTGGAGGGGGCGAAGGAGTTCGGGTTGCTGCTGCTGACAACAATTTCAGTGTCTTTCATCTTCAGTGTCATTTCAGATCTTGCATCACTGATCAGGTCTTTGCATAATGCCATTTTGCCCTAATGTTGTGTTCATCTGCCTGTGCAAATAACACAGGCTGCTTAATTTTGCTGACAGGATGCACTGTGTGTCAGCAGACCTACAAATACCTTTAGCTTTACCCTGGTTCTGTCCAGTTGGTTTTACTGTCTTTGTCTTGTTGGGCAAGATCATGCTGTGTTTAATCTTCTCATGTTGCTACTTCATTGCATTTCTTATAACTCTCTTCAAGTCATTTAGAACATCCATACAAGTAGAGAAACCTTCCTAAGGTGTTCCAGTTAAAAGGTTAATAATATACAAAGAGATGTTGCGCTCTCATTTACAGTAATTTAACAGCCATATGAAGGTGTTGGGGTAGCTGCCGTGTGAGCTGATTAACTCTGGACAATACATTTCTGTTACAGCCTATTCTTGAAGTGTTTAGGAGTTTTAGAAACTTGCTGTTATATTTACTTTTAATTTCTTCTAGTTCTAGAGACCCAGTGCTTTACCTGAATGCTGTTGTTATTACTGAGCTCTCATTTGTACTCTTCAGGAACACAGAGTTTCTCCACAAATATATTGCATTCCAAAGCTGGGTGGTTGAACTCTGCCTCTCAGATATGAAAAATAAAAGTTACTGAATGTGAATAATAAATATTGGGGTTTTGTCTCCCCAGGAAAGAAAAAGACTCAGGAGGGTAAAAACAAGGGAAAGAAGGCAGCTGATACAAAACAGAAAAAGGCTGATTTGGATTCTACTTCTGCAGATATGAGGGATTCTAAAGAGGGTAAGTTGTCACTGTGTTCTTATTTCCCTTCTAATTACTTTTTTTCAGTCAAAGGACACTTTTTGTCATGTTTAATATGTTAGTGTAGCAAAGTTGAGCACGTCTGTATGGTTTGCCCACATTTTGTTGTTAGTAGGGAGCTTGGATATCAGAAGTATGTCATTAAACAGGCAACTCTGACAACAGGAAAAAACAGCATATAGTAAACTTCAGACATAAATCCAAACAGCTTAGAACAGAAGAGCAGAACAAAGTCCTTATTCTAAAAATGCTGCCTTTGGAGCTTACTTATGCAGTCATTAGTTATTGCAGTTTAACAGAAATTGGTGTGGCAGGGGAAAAAATACAGTATTAATGCAGTGATTGCTAAGCTTGCTGTTTTGTCCTACAGATTATCCACAAAGGTGGTTTACAAGTTGGCTTTTATGACACAGTATTTAGTAACATGCCTGGAAGATATTTTAGGTGGTTATTTTTTGGTCTGTTTTACAAGAATGTGGAACTTGCCACTGATGGGTAGTGCTTAAAGCTCTGCATAGATAATGATTTCTTTCAAGCTTCTTTCCCTGAACTTCTTTTGACCTCTAACTTCTACTCTGCTGTCCCTTCTGCTTGCACAATACGTGCACCCCTGTCATAGGCAGCCTATGCCCCAGCTGGAGAATTGAGAGGGACTTCTTGGTCCATATGCATAGCTGCTTTCACAACATTGAATTTGCAGCAGCTAGCTCTGCTACTGGAGAACATGTCTGGCAGCAGATAGGTAAGAGGTGTGATGAAAGAATCCTCCACGCCACTGGATGAGATGCATACAATGCAGGCTCTGATTCAGAAGTGTAGGAAATAGCCATTCAGGCAATGGCTGGTAGAAAATCTGATACAAAAAAAGGAAAGTACTGTGCCAGACAGAAGGTACCCCTTTCTGTCTACTTACACTGTGTATCTGTGGTTAAAATCCAAAATTTGCTGGAGAGGATTCCTATGCACTTGAGCTTTATGCCTTGCAGTACTTTCCTCATGCCTGCTTGCTATGAAAAAGATAGCTAAAGCTTTTTGGAGGTTTCTTGAAATGTTCTGAAGTCTACCTAGAAATGTTCTGGCATTCTTTGGGCCACAGTGTTCAATCAAAAACTCCAATTTTGCTGAAGCTCCAGAAAGGAGATTCCTCAATACAGTTTTTCCTCTCAGTACTGCATCACGACAGTGAGAAGTGGTGGCACTGCCTTGGGTCATGAATGTTGGATAGAAGGAAGAGGTAGAATACTTCGAAGTGTTGAGTAAAAATGTCTCCTGCTTTTCCTATTTTATGTGTCAGGTCATAAAGAGGAAGATGAAACACCCTCTGCTTCTGCTGTGCTGTCCCTGGAGCAAACAGCTGTGATTCAGGAGATGGTAAATCAGGAGGTACTTCCAAAGCTGATGATCCCCAGTCCTGCCAGTGAACCACAAATAGTGACTGAAGACAAGCAAGGAGAAATAAACTGTGCATCAGATGATTTAGATGATGATGATGAAGAGGATGATGAGGAGGAAGAAGATGAAGAGGAGATAGATACCAATATGCCTAAAGAAAACACTGAAATGCCTTTGATATGTGAAGAGAAGTTAGAGTCTGTGGAAGAGCAAAAGAGTCTGTCAGAAGAATCTCCAGAAAGCTCTCCAAAGAAGCAGCTTGTTGTGAAAATTCCAAAAGCTAGAGGTGAATCCAATGGTGACGTTCAGGGAACATTCATGTTTCCCTGTCAGCACTGTGAGAGGAAGTTTACAACCAAGCAAGGCCTGGAACGCCACATGCACATCCATATATCTACTATCAACCACGCTTTCAAGTGCCGGTACTGCGGGAAAGCCTTTGGCACTCAAATCAACAGGCGAAGGCACGAGCGACGCCACGAGTCAGGGCTGAAAAGGAAACCCTTCCTAACACTAACATCAGCACAACACTTGGATAACGTTGGTGATAACCAAATAATTGTGGAGGATGGTCTCAAAGATGACCTGAACGTTTCAAGTCTAGTGCAGGACTCTCTTGTCTTGGATTCGGAGAAAGCTTCCCAAGAATTGTCCAACTCCACTTTTGCTGAGGAGAATAAGGAGCCAAAAGAACTGCATCCGTGCAAATACTGCAAAAAGGTTTTTGGAACTCACACCAACATGAGGAGGCACCAGCGCAGGGTTCATGAGCGCCATCTTATTCCCAAAGGGGTCAGAAGAAAAGGATTCTTTGCTGAAGAGCCTCCTCTTCAGGTGGAGCAGGCCCCAGCAGTCCAGAGCGTGTATATAGCAAGCACAGAGATCGAAGAGGAGGGGGAAGTAGATGATGTCTATATTATGGATATTTCCAGCAATATCTCTGAAAATTTAAATTATTACATTGATGGCAAAATTCAGTCCAACAGCAGCACTAGCAACTGTGATGTGATTCAGATGGAGTCCAACTCTGCAGACTTGTATGGGCTAAATTGTATCATCAGTCCGGTCACAGTGGAGATTGCCCCAAATGTAAAGGTCACACAAACGCACGTGAGTGAGCCTCCTAAGGAACCCTCCAGCAGTGGGAGCAACGAAGCCAAAAAGAGGAGAACTGCCAGCCCTCCTCTTGTACCAAAAATAAAAACCGAAATGGAGCCAGAACCTGTAACTCCTACTAGTTCTTTAAATCTTCCTCTTAGCATTTCAACAGACAGCTTGCCTTTTCAGAAAGAAAAAGGTATTTATTTGTCATCAAAATTGAAACAGCTGCTTCAGACGCAGGACAGTAAGAAGATAACTCAGTCAAGTGAAATCCCTAAACTAGGACCTTCTGTTACATCGTCACCTATTTTGCCTCCAGCATCAGGTAGATTTAAGAGACGGACCAGCTCTCCTCCCAGTTCTCCGCAGCACAGCCCGGTGCTTCGAGACTTTGTCAAGTCAGGTGAGGGGAAAACTGCGTGGAATGATAATATTCGGAGTTCAAAAATGCCAAAGTTAGAAAGCCACAGCAGCTCACCTGCTTGGAGCTTGACTGGACGGGAGGAGAAAGAGGCTCTGAGCCCTCATGGCTTCGAAGACTACAAAATCTCAAAAGAATGGACAGCAGCTCCAGCTTTTGGCAGTGTGTGCAACCAGCAGCCCCTGGATTTATCCAGTGGTGTGAAACAAAGGTCTGATGTTAAAAACAAGAATCAGGTTCCCTGGGAATCTGTTTTAGATCTGAGTGTGCATAGGAAGCCTGGCAGTGATGCTGAAACTAGGGAATATAAAGAAAATTCTGTGCAGCCAACCTGTAGTGGTGTTAAAAAGAAGAAACCAACCACCTGCATGCTGCAGAAGGTCCTGCTCAATGAGTACAACGGGACGGATGCAGGCGCGGACAGCACGCTCAGCGGAAGCACGAGCGAGAGCCCGAGCAAAGCCCTGGAGCCTCCAGCAGAGCCTGACCTGGATCCCAGTCTGTCTGCCTCATCTTCTATTGACGCTCAGCCCCTCAGTTCCTCTGCTTCCCCCATGCCACAGGCATCTGCTGTCCCTCCCGTGTGCCAGCTGCCTCCTTTGTTAACACCAACCAATCCTCCTTCCCCACCGCCCTGCCCGCCTGTGCTGTCGGTTGCTACATCACCACCTCCCCTCCTTCCACCAATACCATTACCAACTCCAGATGTCTCTGCCAGCGCCACTAACACTTCCTCCTGTCCGTCACCACTTTCTAACACTACCACCCAGTCCCCTCTACCAGTCCTTTCACCTACGGTTTCTCCTTCTCCATCCCCTGCTCCTTCCGTTGAACCTCTTATTTCTGCTGCTTCACCTGGTCCTCCCACACTCTCTTCCTCATCTTCCTCCTCCTCCTCCTCCTCTTCTTCTTCCTCTTTCTCCTCCTCTTCATCTTCATCATCCCCCTCTCCACCTCCTCTCTCTGTAGTTTCTTCTGTTGTTTCCTCTGCTGATAATCTTGAGAATACTCTCCCGATGATAAAACAGGAAGAGGCTGAAACTGAACAACAGAAGGCGAGAGAAGCTCCTCATACTTCAAGTGAATCAGGAGGAGCAGTGCAGGAAACATTCAATAAAAGCTTTGTGTGCAATGTCTGCGAATCACCTTTTCTTTCCATTAAAGACCTAACCAAGCATTTATCCATTCATGCTGAAGAATGGCCCTTCAAATGTGAATTCTGTGTACAGCTTTTTAGGGATAAAACAGACTTGTCAGAACATCGCTTTCTGCTTCACGGAGTAGGAAATATCTTTGTTTGCTCGGTCTGTAAAAAGGAGTTTGCTTTCTTGTGCAATTTGCAACAGCATCAGCGAGATCTCCATCCGGACAAAGAGTGCACACATCATGAGTTTGAAAGTGGGACTCTGAGACCCCAAAACTTTACTGACCCCAGTAAGGCGAACGTGGAGCACATGCAGAGCCTGCCAGAGGATTCTTTGGAACCTTCTAAAGAGGAGGAAGATGAAGATCTAAATGATTCCTCTGAGGAGCTTTATACTACTATAAAAATAATGGCTTCTGGAGTGAAATCTAAAGATCCAGATGTTCGCATGGGCCTCAACCAACACTACCCAAGCTTTAAACCACCTCCGTTTCAGTATCACCATCGTAATCCGATGGGCATCGGAGTTACTGCCACAAACTTCACTACCCACAATATTCCACAGACTTTTACCACTGCCATTCGATGCACGAAATGTGGGAAGAGTGTGGATAACATGCCCGAGTTACACAAACACATCCTGGCCTGTGCATCTGCCAGTGATAAAAAGAGATACACCCCGAAAAAAAATCCAGTACCACTGAAACAGACAGTGCAGCCTAAGAACGGCATGGTGGTTCTAGCTGGCCCTGGAAAGAATGCCTTCAGACGAATGGGTCAGCCTAAAAGACTGAATTTTAATGTCGAGATTAGCAAAATATCCTCAAATAAACTAAAAATAAGTGCATTGAAAAAGAAAAACCAGCTCGTCCAGAAAGCTATCTTGCAAAAAAAGAAATCTGCCCAGCAGAAGGCAGAACTGAAAAATCATCCATCCGAGTCAGACTCTCACATCTGCCCCTACTGTAATAGAGAGTTTACTTACATTGGGAGTTTGAACAAGCACGCCTCGTACAGCTGTCCCAAAAAACCCATCTCTCCCTCCTCTAAAAAGAGCTCCAAAAAAAGTGCAAACTCTTCCCCTGCAAGCAGTGAAAAAGGCAGCAACCAGCGCAGGCGAACGGCCGATGCAGAAATCAAAATGCAGAGCATGCAGCCTCACTTGGGCAAGACCAGAGCACGAACCTCAGGACCTGCACAAATCCAACTCCCCTCTGCATCCTTCAGATCCAAACAAAATGTGAAATTTGGACCTTCCATGCGCTCCAAAAAGCCAAACTCTGCATCCCTGAGGAACTCTAGTCCTGTCAGAGTGTCCAAAATGTCCCACGTCGACGGGAAAAAGGCGAAGATGGTGACTAAGAACAGTTCCGCTGGGATCTCCAGCAAAGCCTCCCGGAAACTGCACGTCAGGATACAAAGGAATAGTAAAACTGTTTTGCCCAGCAAGTCTGCTGTGGCAAGTAAGAAAAAGGCAGACAGGTTTGCTGTGAAGTCCAGAGAGAGGATTGGGGGACCTATCACACGGAGCCTGCAGCAGGCAGCAAACGCAGAGGCGGCAGAAAACAAAAGAGATGAAAGCAGTGCAAAGCAAGAACTGAAAGATTTCAGGTAAGCATTTAATTTGAAGTTGAAACAACACAGGAGCAAGTTGCTTGCTGCTTTGCCAGTTTTCTTGGCCTTTTATTTTTAATTTCTCATACTTAAATAAAATAAAGAAAATAAAAGGTTGCATTTCCTAAAACGTGGTTTAGCAGCTGGGTCATGCTGAGGTATGATGTACATACTTGATGCATTTTGTCATGTTGTCATGAAATAATCCAGTTTGTATAGAGAATGTCTTGAACTAGAAACTGAATTGAAAACTCTGGAGGGGGAAAAAAAAAAAAAAAACAACCAAACCAAAAAAAACCCAAACAAACCACAAAATCAATGTCAGTACCTGAGTGCAAATAAAGTTCATGTCATGAAACTTCATCTTCTTGGAGACACTGACCTTGTATTTGACATCCAGCATTGATGGTGGCCTGGGATCATTCTGGGTTTAGTTTATTGGAGGTTTACTAAACTGAAAATTACTGCGCTTTTTTTTTTCTTCATTCTTTTTTTTTTTTTTTTTTACTTAATAGAACAACTTCTATTGTTGGGCTTTAAGAATATAAAAAACCAAAACATTCTCTGCATATCACAGAAAGAAAAAAAGACAAAACAAAACCATGACCAAATACTTCAATAATGTATGTGCATACTGAGTCAAATGATGAAATATTTCCTATAAGGGCAATAGACATGTAAGAAAAGTTCCATGAACGTGTAAATTTGTAAGAAGTATCATGCTGTTATGTTTCAGTATAAATGAATTTTATAATTAAAGTTCTATTTCTTTTTGAGAAGAAGCATTTTAATCACAAAGGGTAAATACTTCAATAAATAAATAAAAATCTTAATCTATGTGCCTGAGTCCCGATTTACATCTTCATGTAGTCTCCTAAATCCAAAGGATCTTTTGCAGAGTGGTTCTAATTTTTATTAGCATGCTCCTGCCCTCTTAATTCTTGTACATGGGTTGCTGAGTAACTTCCACAAAGCTCATTGAGTTCTTTTGGGTTTGGTAATTGCAGTGCCTGGCTATGATTAACACCAAATTTATGGCTAAAGGGAGGATGTTTTTAGTGAAGTAATTGATAGTGGAGGAAGGAACTGGCAGCCTCCTTCAGACCAAGGTTCATCAAGTGTCAAAATTCAAACTGTTTGCAGCTCCTCTGTCCTATGGTGAAGACCTCCTAGTTGAAAGCTTTGAAGTAAAGGTTCAGCAGAATTAGTTCAAAGCACTAGAGGGGAATTGGACTTAAAATAGTCAATACCCAAATTAGGATGTGTTGAAGGAGAAAAACGTTCCTGGAGCTTGCAGACTAATGGTGTAAAAAATGCCTTTGAGGAACAAGCAATGTCTACCAGGCCTGTTCTCTTGGGCCAGAAACATTTTCATGTTACTTAATTCTCATCAGCAGCTCTTTTGGTATAGTGTGAAAGGTCTTACATGATGCCAGCAGAGATCAGTAGCATTGGAAGCCCGAAGGACATCTTTCCATCTAAATTAATCATTGGACCTTAAGCAAAACAGAGTGCTTGGAAATCTGTGCATATGGTAGTTGTTCCAGAGTATTTGGGGGAAAGAACAACTGACCCGGGGGTAAGATTTCCTTGACTGTCTGAAGTACTGTTGGTTGACTTTGGCAGCTTGCATTCTTTCTCGGTTTAATGAATAGCTGTGGTAGAAGAATTCTTGCCTTTTGTTTCTGATTTAAGGCTCGTAAATCTAGATGCAGGCAGCTTTTTGTTCTCTGTCAAGTACTTGGTAGGAAGAAGTTTTTTTCCTTCCTACACTAATGTCAGCACAGGCTACTTTGCGTTCTACTCCACAAGAATCAGAAGTGTTGTATAGGACTGGGTCACCTCCTCCAGCGAGGTCAAAGAATGTTGGCACTGTTAGTTTGTGTTTTGTGGGTTTGTTATGTTGGGGTGTTTTGTGTTTTGTTTTTTTTTTTTTTTTTTTTTTATTTTCCCAGGGAATCTTAATTCTTAATATTCTTCATGTGGTATTTGTCTCCAGATCAGTTTTTCACCTTTCAGTTTCTCTGTGTAAACATAGTCCTTTCACAAACAGATTTTGTCATTTATCTTCAGTTTTTGTGTTTTATTTTCTAGGAATCTGCTGTAAAAACAAACCCAAACAAACAAAAGTCCCTTAATGACATGGTAGAGCTGTTGCATGCTCAACTTAGGATAAGCACTACGACAATGGATGTGAAATCCACCAAGCTTGCGAAACTCACTGAAGCTGACTCACAGTCATAAAATTGCCTGCAGGCTTCTTGCTAATACTCAGTGTCAGGCCCAGATTTTCTTATGTCGTGCCTCAGACACATGCTGGGCTTCAGGATGATTCAGATAAAAAGAGAGGGGTACTGCTCAAATAACAAAACCAACCCCACAGGAAGCCATCAAGAGCGGGATGAAATTAACCAAACCTTTTGCTGTTGTCTGCTTACCTCCTGGTTTTGTCCATAAGCATCCAGAATTGCAGCCAGGTGGTTCTGTCGTACTCTTGGCAAAGCAGGCTCCTTGGTTTTGTCAATAATTCAGTGTAGATTCAGGGACAACAAATGTTGCTGCACTCAAAAGTGTTTTTGTTGTGTGTAACATCTCCTAGAGCCTTTTGTCTAAGTGATCAGTAGAGGCCAACCTAGCACGACCCAGTTTCCTTTTTTTTCCCCTTTCTCCTCACTTTCAGTCTTTTAGATATCCACTGTACAACGAGGAAAAGCCTGATTGGGATGTTCTATGAAATTTTTTTCCCCCAGAATTCTTATTTATACATGAATGAAACTTTCTATAGCAATGAAATCCTGATAGCAGTTTCTAAGTACCATATATATAATGAATGCAGTCTATCTTTTTATCAGTAAGAAGCCTAGGCCAGGACTCCATGCCTGTATATTTTGAAAGTTAAATATATAATTCCTCTGAAAAGGTTGTACATCCCTAATAACTTAAGGCAGCAAAAATGGTTCTGTTGTTCATAGCAGCTTTTAATTCTGGAAATACCTTTGTCATCTGCTCATAGTTTAATGACAGGAATCGATGAGAAGTGACTAAGATTCTTTATACAGCCACCCCTTTTTTTGTTTTGTTTTGTTTGTTTGTTCTTGACTTAAAAAAAGTAATCTACCTCTTAAAATTTGTAGTTTAATACTTGTCTGGTGAATTTGTGCCACTTTCACTATCATTCCCATTTTGTTACATTTCTGTTATGGGGACTTTCTGTTGAAATATTGTGTAAAGCATTTGTAGCAAGTTTTAAAAGAACCAACAAAACAACACAACCCAACAAAATAAAATATTTAAAATTATTTAAATTGTTTTGGACACTTTGATTGTATTCTATATGATTTACATTCAATATTTCTTTTTTTTTTTTTTTTTTGTGGGGTGAGTGGGTGGAGGTCGTTAATCTTGGAGCATGTTCCTGTATGAAAAGTTTGCTGTTAGTAATATTGTTTCTTCTCCTGGAGAGTGCTATAAAGACTATTCTGATGAAGACATTAAAAACTACACTTTGACATAAACGTGGGGTTGTCATTTGCTTTGGAACCTTGTAGCCTCTCTGAAGAGTCTGTAAACACAGGTAAGCAGCTCGAGAGAGGGCTTCTCCTCCTCCAGCAGGTGATGCATGGGGCAGGTTGCACATGTATTGGAGAGTCTCTGTGGTGTTGCAAATACTGAATGACCAACTAGCTGGAACCATCATGACTTGTTTTATATAACTGTAACTAATAAACATCAGAAAGACTTGTGGGAAACTTGCCTTTGGTATGGAAACCAGATGTACCAGGAAAAAGGAAGGCATCTCCATCCAGAAGGAATTAAGTGTGCTTGCATCCTTCACTTGTCTACACCTGGTTCTCTGAAACAAATCTGTACCTGTCCTAGTTTTTTTGATTTGACTTGTGGCTCCAGTTAATAAATAGGAGCTCTCTTCATAGACTAGTTTGGGTTGGAAGGGACACCTTCCACGAGAGCAGCTTGCTCGAGGCCTCATCCAACTTAGCCTTGAACGCCTCCAGGGAGTGGGTATCCACCACCCCCCTGGACAGCCTCTTCCACTGTTTCCCCACCCTCACTGTGAAGAATTTCCTCCTAATCTCCAGTGCAGATCTCTTCCAGCTCAAAGCCGTTGCCCCTTGTGCTGTCGCTCAGCCTTTGTCAAAACTTGTCCCTCCCCAGCTCTCCTGTAGCCTTCTAGTACCTGAAGAGGGCTGCTCTAAGGTCTCCTTGCAGCCTTCTCTTCAGGCTGAACAGCCTCGAATCTCCCAGCCTGTCCCCACAGGGGAGGTTCTCCATCCCACTCATCATCTACTTGGCTTCTGGACCTCCAGCAGTTCCATGTCCCTCTTACGCTTGGAGCACTGGAACTGACTGCAGTGCTCCAGGTGGGGTCTTCCAAGAACAGAGTAGAGGGGCAGAGCTGCCTCTCACATCCTGCTGCTCACACTTCTGATGCTTCCTAGGCTTCTCCAGAGGTCCCTTCCAGCCCCTAGCATTCTGTGATTTGCTGGAGATGCCTACAGTGAGCTGATCATAAGTAAACCAATTTCCTTCTGTCAGTCCTCACCGTTACAGCAGGGGTCCTGTTGTCATCGTCTCTGCCGTTTCTCCGCTGTGATTATTCTCTTGCGCCCCAGGGGTGTTGTCACCCTGCGGTGGTGACACACATGGCACAACTTTCTCAGGTGCTGTGTGATGGAGATCCCTGTTCTGTAGGGAGGGCTGACACTTGGGCTCCCTGAGCAGGCGACTCACCACAGATAGGAACTGTACCTAGTTTATGGGCCCTGCAGCACCTCATCTGCATGGTTGAACGTCTACGGCTTTTATAGCTGCCTCTTTATGATCTGAGTGGGACAGCGAAGCTGTAAGGACGTGGGCACGGCGCCGCCGCTTGGTGAAACGCGGCCGGAGAGGCGATGACAGCAGCGGCACTTGTCCTGTCTGCAGAGAGGAGCTGGCACGCTGGGCAGGGTTAGCTGCAGTGCCAGTCTCATAAAGCCAACCGTGCTGCAGCGTGGGGAGATGTAGCACCTTGCCTTTGCCTCCTTTTCCCACTATCCAGTCTGCTAGAGGAAGTAAACCCCAGCTTCTATCAGAGAGTATCTTAGATATGTTTATTTCTAGGCCTTCAAACCAGCCCAGGGGCTGCAGCCAGCCCCTGCACACAGTGTCCCCTGCCCTGCTGCTTCTGTGGTTGCTTTAGGCTCCTATATTTCTGGTGCTCTGCTTGGCAGCATTTTGTGTTGGAAATCTTTTGTTTAAAGTTCTGGGTTAGTTCCTGATGATTTTCTGTAGGGAGATGTCACAGAAAGCTAGATCCTGGCAAGGGTGATAAGGGGCTGGAGCACTTCTGCTATGAGGACAGGTTGAGGGAGCTGGAGTTCAGCCTGGAGAAGAGAAGGCTCTGGGGAGACCTAATAGCAGCCTTCCAGTACTGGAAGGGGCTACAAGAAGGTTGGAGAGGAACTGTTTGCAAAGGCCTGCAGGGGCAGGATGAGGAGCAATGGTTTCAAATGAGGGAAGAGGAGACTCAGATTGGATGTTAGGAACAAGTTCTGCACCAGGAGAGTGGTGGAGCACCAGATCAGGTTGCCCAGGGAGGTGGTTGAGACTCCATCACTGGAAACACTCAAGATCAGGCTCACCAAGGCTCCAAGCATCCTGCTGTAGTGGAGGTGTCCCTGCTGACTGCAAGGGGATTGGACTAGAAGACCTTTGGAGGTCCCTTCCAACCCAAACCACTCTATGATTGTAAGTTACTGTGTGAATTTTTAATGCTAAATGTAGAAGTTAATAGCACTCCACTTAGGGTTGTGACTTCTCCAAAATTATGGGGCCAGTTCCAGCTTTTACTGGAGTCCCTTGCAGCTAAGAAGCCGAGTTGCAAATGACACACAGCTTGTGAATGGCTTTAAAGGGAGAACTTGGGAGAACCTCACAAACCAGTTCTAGCTTTGGTTTACTACTGTGTGATCTGTGTTGATATTCTGTTCATGATGGATGTGAGCTAAAGGGCAGATTCTGAACAACAAGTCCATGTTGGTGTGGAGCTGAGCTCTTGTGGTAAGTGAATTATAAAAAGGAGGTAAATCACTGCTTCATCGAACTGGTAGAGAGATAGAAACTCCTGGGACTGGGGTGAAACTTTGTAGCATTAACTGGAGATACCTGGATACCAATACAAAGCAAAGCTGATTTTTGGGGGTCGCTCTGGTGAGGGCTCATTTGGGGGCCTGTGTCCAGATCTGGGCTCCTCAGTTCAAGGAGGACAGGGAACTGCTGGAGAGGCTCCAGCAAAAGGATACAAAATGATGAGGAGACTGGAACATCTCTGTTACGAAGAAGGGCTGAGGGACTTGGGGTTTTTAGCCTGGAGAAGAGAAGACGGGGAGGGATTTTATCAGTGCTTATCAAGGGTGAGTGTCAGAAGGATGGGGCAAGTCTATGGTCAGTGATGTCCAGTGACAGGACAAGAAGTAACAATCTGAAGTGTCCAGTGCCACACAAAATCACTTGCAGAACTCTGGAGCAGGAGGTGTTGCAGCCCAGTCTCCAGACCACAGACTCTTCAGATACTACCAAATCCCTGGGGAGGAAGCCTTACTGCTGTTGAGTCACCTCTGACTGCTCCTTCCCACGCCTACTTCATGGCTTTTCAGTCTCATTTTGCTGATCCTGCACATTTGCTTCTCTTAGGAAGTCTTTAAAGCTGCTTTTGGTAGAGGGTAGTGTGAAAGAGTGAGCTTGGAAAAAGCCTTGAAGGACTGCTGCTTACTTTTTTCTTTTTTCCCTTTTTTTCAGATACAAGGCAGTAAAACACTGAATCTCAAAGGGAAGCTTGAGAGGCCTCGAGTTGGAGGGAGGCTTTTTAAGAGCTAGGTAGCTGCTTCATTTTCCTAATTTATTCAAAGCCTGAGTGGTTTGTGGAGCACAGTGTACAGTAATCAGCAACGTGCCCTTCGTGTATATCACTGCTTGGTTTTTTGTAAGACTTTCATGTTTCACAAGCCAGACAGGGTCTCTGAGTCATGGTTTGGATGACAACGCTCCCAGAGGCTGCCAAAGGCTTGTGAGAAACAGCTTTGATTATTCAGTGCCTGATGTTCCATTTTTCAGAAGGACAGGCTCAGCATTCAGGCTGGATGGTGCAGGGGGGGTGTGCCCCATCTGCCTGGAGGTGTGCTGCCTTCGACAGCAGCTCTGCCCTGGTTGAGTCAAAAAAAGAGGAATAAATCTGTGCACTGGTTGGGTCAAAAAAGAGTAAAAAGTCTCTCTGGGCCCGTGTCAGCAGAGCCTGTCTCAGTTCCTTCTGCACCTTAGGCAACTGTGCAGCAGTTAGATGCAAGGAGCTTTGCTGAGAACTCCAGGGCTGTTCAGCTTGGAGAAGAGAAGGCTCCAGGCTTAGAGCAGCCTTCCAGCTCTTGAGGGGGGCTGCAGGGGAGGGACTTTTTACAAGGGCTTGTTGTGACAGGACATGGGGGCATGCACTGAAGCTTGAGGAGGGGAGATTTAGACTGGAGGTTAGGAAGTTCTCTGAGGGTGGGGAGACCCTGGAACAGGTTGCCCAGGGAGGTTGTGGATGTCCCCTCCCTGGAGGTGTTCAAGGTTCAGGTCGGATGAGGCCTTGGGCAACCTGGGCTAGTGAATCTAGATGACCTTTAAGACCCTTCCAACCTAACCCACTCTATGAATCTGTGAACTCTGAGCATGTGCTGCCTGCTAAGGGCATGTGAAGGCCTAGCAGCAAGTGGGAACAGAAGAGAGCTCAGCCTGTTGTCTTTGCTGCAGTGCTGCTCTTGGAGGGAGCTTGCTTTGGAAGTGCTCAGGCAGATGGAGCAAGCAGTGAGTAGCAGTTAGACTAGTTCCAGCTGTGACTTGATTGTAGAATTTGATCAGCATTTCGTTTAGGTGCTGTGATTCCTGCCAAACATTGCAGTGTGATGGGAGAGAGGAAGATGGGAGATGAGGAATTGTTCCATTGCTGAGCTGCTTTGGGGAGTTGCCTGCCAGTTTGCCTGACCTTGTGTTCCCCATTCTTTATGGCCAATGCTCCCACTCACCTGTCTTTTGAAATCCAAAGCAGAGTCTGTTCTGTGCTTTCCCTGCTCTAATGAGATGTGCAGGTGGTGCCAGCCCTGCCACCCTTCAGCCAGCACTTCTAACTCATTTGCAGGTTCACAGATTGCGTCGGGTTGGAAGGGACCCTCAAAGGTGATCTTGTCCAAGCGCCCTGCAGGCAGCAGGGACACCATTTCTGTTAAAGCTAAAGAAAATCAGCTACAGCCTTCCTAAGTCTGATAAAGCTTTCTCATTCTTTTCCTCTCTCATGAGCTAAATTCAGTAGACAGAAAATTTTAGTCACATTATCAATTACTGGACAGTGTAGAAGATGCATTTGAGTACTGCTGGTTTTGATCCAAAGTTCTTCACTTTTTGTCTCTCACAATGCTCTGTGCTGCTTTTTAAAGGGCAGGAGGATAAATTACTGATGTGACAGTGGTTATCTTAAATTAAAGACCTAGACCAATGTTCCTTAAAATGACATAATTTCTTGGAAGCACCACAGTCTGATTTTCTGAAAGAGCTCAGTAGCTGTAGACTCACAGATTCATAGAATGGTTTGGCTTGGAAGGGACCTTAAAGCTTATCCAGTTCCAACCCCCCTGCCATGGGCACCTTCCACTAGCCCAGGCTGCAAAGGGCCTCATCCAACCTGGCCTTGAGCACCTCCAGGGAGGGAACATCCACAGCCTCCCTGGGCACCCTCTTCCATCCTCAGTGCTGAATGCCTTTGCAGTGGCTGCTCCAGGTCACTGGCTGCTTTTGAAGATCTTGTTGTGTTTAAGTAAAATGAAACTGAGAGGTGACTTTTAGGCAGTCCCCCAGGTGAGCTGTAGGCATGAAGTGAGAAATGTTCAGCAGTGCTCAGTGCCGGTTTGGTGTCCATCACTGGAGGGAAGAGTGGTCTGAAGCAGGAGGGAAACTTCACACTGGAGGGACTTGGACTCTAGAGATGGGTGAAACAGTGTAGAGTTGCTGCTCTAAAGGTACTAAGTTCTTTGAACCACTGTGGCTGGAAAGAGCTGTGAGGTGTCTTCTTGAAAGCTGAGAATGCAAAGGATCTCACCAACAGGTTTTTCCAGTTTTGATTCATGAAAGGCCTGACCATAAAATCATAATATTCATGTTACGTCCTTTGGCACCAGGTGGCTGCCAGATAAACCCCTGGTGTGTTCCAGCTTTTTCACCCCTTTCTTGAATAAACACTTGCAAGTCTCAGAATAGCTGCAGAGCAGCACATTCTGAGCCCTTTTATTTCTGCTGCTCCCTCAGTTTTTGTACACAGAGGCAGAACTCCTCAACAAAGTTCTGCCCACAACCCTTTTTGTCCTGCTGAATGGTTTGTTTCACTGAACAGCAGAAGATCAGAAGTTTGTTCATGCAGCTGGTGGTTGATGTTTTTCCAAGCCCTTGTTTGGTGTGTTTACTTTCCCATTAAGCAATGTGCTGGTGCAAGAGAGCACATGCCAGCCAGGTTAGCAGCGTGCTGCTTTAGTTCTGAGAGCAGGAAGCCCAGGAAGCTCAGGTATCCACACCCTGACCCCCTTGCTTGCCTCCTGGCCTCTAAGGTTCCCTGGCCCAATGCTGCAAAGCCAGGAATTTAGGCTTAAACATCCACACGTTGTGGGCTTTGGTGGCAGGCAGGCAGTTGTTTCAGAAGGCAGATTAGAGGTGATTTTGTCTAAGGGTAGGGAATGCTTCTGATAGAATCTGTCTCTGACATGTCCTTGACTCCTGGAGTGGCTTAGAATGGAAGGGACCTCAGAGATCATCTACTCCAACCCTCCTGCCTCAGGCAGGGACACCTCTCAGCTGGACTTGGTTGCTCAAGGCCTCATCCAACCTGGCCTTGAACACCTCCAGGGAAGAGGCATCCACAGCCTCCCTGGGCAACCTGTGCCAGTGTCTCACCACCCTCATACTGCAGAACTTCCTCCTCAGCTCCACTCTAACCCTGCTCTCCCTGAGCTTCAGACTGTTCCCCCTTGTCCTGTCTCTAGACACCCCCATGAAAAGTCCTTCTCCCACCTTCCTGTAGGCTCCCTTGAGGTGCTGGAAGGCAGCTCTAAGGTCCCCCCCAGAGGCTTCTCTTCTCCAGGCTGTCTGTTGCAGGAGATCTGTTGAAATGTGTCTTGTCTCCAATTTTGGAGCATACACATACCCTTTAATTCAGATCAGGAGTGTAGGAGTGTAAGCCCTGCAAGAAAAACACTTCAGCTGAGGTAAAAATGTGAACCTACCTGAACGTTTTCTCCCACACCACAATGACTTTGTTCACCCCATTTCACTGGTGTCACCAACCCTGTCAGATCAGACATTCATAGAGCAGTTGGGTTGGAAAGGACCTTATAGACCATCCAGTTCCAGCCCCCTAACATGGCAGGGACACCTTCCACTAGCCCAGGCTGCTCTAAGCCCCATCCAGCCTGGCCAGAACACCTCCTGAGAGGGAGCATCCACAGCCTCCTTGGGCACCCCGTGCCAGTGTCTCACTCCAGCCTTCATTCCCACAAGGACCATGGCTTGTTTTTCAGGGATGTTTGGAGCTGAACTGGCAACTGGGAAGAATGTTAATTGCACAAATGTGGTAGAAGACAGGTAATTTGCATTCAAAATACCAAATGTATTTGGGGAATGTCTGAGGGAAGGGTGTGTGCCAGGAGCTGGGAGTTCTCTCACTGTCTGGCTCCTCTGTGCAGCTCATGGTGAGGCTCAGCGGCCAAGGGAAGAGTTCTGGAAGTAGAAATTTGGCTTAGCTAAATCAAGTGAAACTCCACTGGGAAATGGCCTTGCCCAAAAAAAGGGTTGTCAAGCCCGGGGCAGTGGTGGAGTCTCCATCCCAGAGGGGTTTCAAAGCCATGGAGATGTGGTGCTGAGGGCCATGGTTTAGCAGTGATCTGACAGTGCTGGGTTAACAGTTGGGGCTTGATGATCTTCAAGGTCTTTTCCAGCCAAAGCAATTCCACAATTCTCTGATTCTTAAGGATTCAGGAGACAGTTTAACTTGGGGAATTTCTGCCTTTGTTGCTGCCTCTGCTTTCAGAGAGCAGATTTTCTGGGTGACCTTGGCAAATTCAGTTCCACTTCTGAAGAAGAGGGATTACAGCAGTGACTCACACCAAGGGACACTTTCAGGCCCAAGGGTGGAAGTCTAACACCTGGGATTTAGGGGATTTTCCTTGTAAGGAGGCTCACCAAATGGAGTGATCTGGGCTGTGCTTTCAACTGAGAAAGATTGAGGCCCTCTGTAGATGCAGCATTGATTCACTTTTAATTCATCTGCAGCTACTACAATTCCCAGCACTGCTTATTTAAAAGTCCTGCTTGACAGAGCAAACTCACTCCAGGAAAGTCCTTCCAGCTGCCTCATTGAGGTTTCTCTGTCCTCCTTGCAAGCATGGGAGGTTTTCTGATGCTTTTTCCTTTAATCCCTTTTATTTTTTTTCCCCTTTTCCCAGTTAGGACTGTTCCTAAGCAAGGGGGTTTGTGTGGGTGGGGTGGAGCATGGGCTGTGCTGTGCCAGTGGTGCTGTGGGGCTGGGGTACAGCTCCTTGCCCCTTCCCAGTGGTGTCCCCATTGCTTGGCTGCTTTGGCACAGGGTGCTGAGAATTCCTCTTCTTCTGCCTGGCTCCAGTTACCCCAGCACTGGGGATGGTGGCAGCAGGTGCAAAGTGACACTTGCTATAAATAGCAATCCCAGTAACTATTCCTGCATGGGATGGGGGCAGGGGGGGATTGCAGCTCCCTTCCCCCTCTGGGATTCACTTGCCTTGCAGACCTAGGGAATTCCTCCTCAAACAGCCAGCCAGCCCTCTGTGCCTTCAGACAGGATCTTTAAAAATAGAGTTATCAAACCAGTTTGATATTGGTCCAGGGAAGGGTGTGGGTTTCCTGACCTCTTTGGTGCAGCAATCATCACATCAGCACTGTCAGTGTGTTGCTCTGTGGTCCTGATGCAGGCCCAACTGGGAGTAGAATGGAGAGGGACAGAAAGAGCTCTGATGAGAACTCAGTTTCAGCATCTGTCAAGAAAAAAACAATCCTTTTGGGTCTTCATTGTCTAATCCTAATCATAATAATAATCCTAATAATATAATAATAACAGCAACAACAACAACATAACAATCAATACCAATATATCATTATTATTTCAGTCTATCAATGTCCCCAGTATCAGGTGGTAGAACACAAGAAAATGGCCTGAAATTGTGCCAGGAGAGGTTTAAGTTGGATGTGAGGAACAATTTCTTTGCTGCAAGAGCGGTCAGGGATTGGAAGAGGGAGGTGGTGGAGTCCCCATCCCTGGAGGTGCTCAAAAACTGTGGCCATGGCACTCTGGGACATGGTTTAATTCATAGATTCATAGAATGGTTTAGGTTGGAAGAGACCTTCAAGATCATCTAATTCCATCCCCCTTGCCATGGGCAGGGACAGCTTCCACTAGACCAGGTTGCTCAAGGCCTTGGACTAAGCAATGGCCATGGTGGAGTTGGACTTGATGACCTTAGAGGTCTTTTTCAACCCAAATGATTCCCTGATTATTCTGATTATTGGATGCTTAATTCTTTCCTCTTATTATTGCATGCTCAATGCTATTAGTATATCACTATTGTATCAATGCAGTAATATTGTATCAAGATCAATGTTGCACACTAGGTAAGAAAATAGATCACTAATACATCATAGTACTGATCTGTTATCTTTACAGCATTGTCCCTTAGTGATTGTTTCTGGGGAAGGAGGAGAAGGGGTGGGTCTGAGAATGTGGGGTCAGATTTCATCAGGCACTTTGTCTCCTTGGATTTGAGGCTTTTTGGGGTTTTAGGTTTTCCACAGGACCCAGCAGCAGCTCCCTGCATGCAGCAGCTCCCTGCATGCAGCAGCTCCCTGCATGCAGCAGCACACAGATGTGCTTTTACAAGTCATCATTCATTTCTCACCATTAAGTTTACTTAAATGGAAACACTGGAAATAAAAAGAGGCTAAAATTTCTCCCTGCTTGTTATAGTAAAGAACTGAAGCCAGACAAACTGAACCTATTTTGGATATTCTGCTGGTTCTCTTGGTAACAGCCGTTACATGGGACCACAAACTCTGCCTTTTGTTGACTTCCTCATCACCACTTTTTGATTCTTACACATGGCAGAGGGGGGTTGGAACTAGATGATCTTTAAGGTCCCTTCCAACCCAAACCATTCTAGCTGAGTGCTTCAGTATGAAGTTCACAAAGGCTGGAGAGTAGGATTTGCATAGAACAATACCAAAACTCTGGCAGATGATTTTGAGCCACAAACTTTAATTTGTGAGTAATTGAATTGGTTGCTTTTCAAAATTGCTGTGGTTTTGTTTTGCCTGTGCAATGGAAACTTTTGCACTTCTTGGTGCCTAACAGTTGAGCTGCAAAGATCAGTGGGTGAGGACAAACAGGAACCCAAATCTGCTTTAAAGGGTGGAGATTGGACTCTACAAATAAACGTGTAGGAGAAATAAACCAAGCTTCTCACTTCTCTTGGCTGTGTTGTTATGTAATAAAGTTCTGTTTCACAGAGTCTTTGGAAGAATGTAAGTGGCTGGCTCTGGTTAGACCTTTGAAGAACTTGCATCTACAGGTAGGCAGCTAATTGCTGCAGGTATGGGGGTGCAGAGCTGTGGGGGAGGAACAGATATGCATCTGCCTGCACCAGGTTGGTGCAAGTATATGCAGGAGAGAAAAAGATGCTGAATTGAAAAACAAATAGGGGAAAACTTTTTTTGGATATCTTTTAGTGCAAGGAAGTTTCACTTGGTTGTACGTTTGAGCTGAGCTTACATGGTTAGAGTGAGGCATAGAATCGCAGAATGCATCGGGTTGGAAGGGACAATCAAAGGTCATCTTGGCCAACCCCCTTCTGCCTGAAGGGACACCTCCAACTAGGTCAGGACCCCATCAAGTTTGGCCTTGACTATCTCCAGGGATGGGGCCTCCACTCTATCTCTGGGCAAGCTGTTCCAGTGTTCCACCCTTCCACCACTCTCATTGTAAAGAACTCTTCTGAGCCTGAGATACAAACTGGAACAGAGAAGGTTTCACCTCAACATGAGCAGAAACTTCTTCACAGTGAGAGTGCCAGAGCCTGGCACAGGCTGCCCAGGGGAGCTGTGCAGTCTCCTTCCCCGAAGGCTCTCAAACCCACCTGGATGCATTCCTGTGTGGGCAATCCTGCTTTGGCAGGAGTTGGACTGGATGATCTCTGGAGCTCCCTGCCAGCCGCTAAGGTTCTGTGATTCTGCGGTGAGCAGGAGCTTCCCTGCCTCCCTTGCTTTGACTTCTGCACTCAGGCTTCTTGAAGTCACAGCTGACAGAGATGTTAATCTCCAACTTTCACTTTGGGATGTTTGGAGTCACTTTAAAATCTGGTGTGAAATACATCACCTGCAATAAAGGCCCTGTGGCAGCGCTCGCTGTAGTGACCTGTGTGTGCCACTGTCCTGTCTGTTAGTGCTGTAGTGGCAAAGGTGTGCTGCAGACCTTGACCCTGGGAAGCAGGTCTGGTGGTATGCTGCTGGGAACTAAAATCCCTTTTCCTTACATCTGTGGTTTAAAGCCTGCTATTGACTGTCCTGGGAGAATAGACTGTGGCTCTTCTAGTTCTTCTCCCACAGATCAAAGATCACATTGGGTGCTTCTGTGCTCCACAACCTCCCTGGAGGTGTTCAGGACCAGGCTGGATGAGGCCTTGAGTGACCTGTTCTAGTGGGAGGGGTCCCTGCCTATGGCAGAGGGTTGGAACTGGCTGAGCTTTTAGGTCCCTTTCAACCTAACCCATTCTATGGTTCTATGATTCTATGCCTGAATAGTGTAGGGATGGCACTTGGGGACAGGTGGTGATGTGTTAATGATTTGCCTCGATGATCTTCGAGGTCTTCTCCAACCTTAATGACTGTGTTCCTGTGTGTGTTGAGTTCCTTCTGCTTCTGTGTACAGCTACAGGCTCCGCACGGCCTCTAGATGTCTCTCCTCCTCCTCACCTACCGCACCAAGCAACGCACAAACTGCGCCTGCAGCGCGGCTCCCTCCTGCAGGGACTGGAGCCTTCTGCACGCCCCTCCGGAGCAGGTACAGCCATGCAGGGTGCACACAGCTCACCTAGATCGTGTGTCTGAGGGCAGGGAGCGCAAAACGCCTCAGAGCTGTTGTCCGAGCCCCAGAAAGCCTGCAGTGTCCTTGCTCTTGCAGCTGGTCCCTGGTAAGAAGGCAGTGGGAAGGGGGAGAGCTGCTTAGGCACTGGAATGCACTGCCCAGGGAGGTGGTGGAGTCACCATCGCTGGAGGTCTCTAAGAAGAGATTGGCTGTGGCACGTGGGGACATGGTTTGGCTGATGTGCTGGTGCTAGGTTATAGGCTGGACTTGATGATCTCAGAGGTCTTGTCCAACCTCAGTGGTTCTGTGATTCTGTGTCAGAAATGGAGCCTCTCAGTTAAACCAGGCACAAGGGACAAGGTCTCCTCCAGTGATGTGCACTTGCATACTCCAAAAGGAGCTGTTAGGGCAGAGTCAGCTTGTTAGCCCCCTGGAAGATAAAAGGAGAGCTTCTTTTTGTCTGTGAGCTTTCAAGCCCTGAGATGTTGCTGCTCTGGATCTTGTGGGGAGCTGAGGATGTTGGTAATTTTTATAACTATGGAGTCCTGGCTCCATGCATCTCTGTCAGAGGATCTGCTCCATCACCACACCTTGAGGGGAATTTTGTACTTTGCCCAGGGCACTTTTGTAAGGGAATTGCTCAGGATCAGACTGCAGGCCATCACTGGAGAGCAGATCTAACAGCTTTGGCAACAGCTGAAGTGTAGGTATTAAAATTCATTTCACACGGGCTAAAATTGGCTCTTTTGCCCCAGAAAATCTGAAGGTTCCTTATGCATTATGAATCTGACCTGTTAGTGAAAAATCAGTTGTCACCATGGCACATCATGGCCTTGCCTGCAGCAGCCTCACCGTCAGCCAAGCTCCCCTGGCAGTCTTGTAGCCAACCTGATTTTTACTAAAGGACTTTCAGTGCCACTCTGAGTGATCAGATTTTACTGAACTGTCTTTCTCTCCCTGCACGAGAGTCTTCTGAAATACTCTTCAACTAAATAGCTACCTGCTTGCATTCATTCCTCTCAGCTGCCACATGAAGCAGCACTAATGACTTCCCTTCTGTAAGGGAGAAGACTACCTTCAAAAACAGCTAAGGAGAAGAACTTGCTCACAAGGAAGGTGCTGCTGTAGTTCTGTTGTCTGTACCACTGTGTGTGTTGTGCTGCCTGCAGCTACCCAGAGGCTGAAGGATGCAGGCAACAAAAGATCAGAATCATTAAGGCTGAAAAGATCATCGAGTCCAACCATGGACCCAACACCACCGTGCCCGCTAAACCACATCCCAGAGTGCCAGCTCTACACAGTTTTTGAACACCTCCAGGGGTGATGACTCCACCACCTCCCTGGTCAGCTTGTTCTGTGCTGCTGCTGCTGGTAGTAGAATCCCCTCAGAAAACTCTTGGGTAGGAAAACCACAGATGGCAGTGCCAGTTGTAAACAGTCCTTCAAGCTGTAGAAGGTACAGAGTATTGTGCATCCTCAAGGAAAAACCCACCTGAGTGGAGCTGGAGGACACATCACTCCTGAGACCCCCAGCAGCTTGTCAGCTCACGGGAGAGGTGGAAGAGCAGCAGAAAGAGACATGTCCGTCAAGCACTGCTGAGGAACATTTCCCCCAGTCTGAGCACCGGGGCCTCTCCCGAGGGTCGCTGGCACACATCAAGCCAAGGTCACTGCTCAGAGGCTGTTGTGGCTGATGGCTTGCAGCAAGCCGGGGGAAAGGAGCAGCCGAAGCTCCCAGCCTGCCGCCCCCAGGGCACCTGAGGGCGTACAGAAATAGCACTGTGCCTTTTGATGCAAGAGACATTGCTCTGGGGTTAGGGATGAGCCAGCCTGGGAAGCTGACAGAGAAGCTCGTTCTGGCCTACTAATCCTGAACAATCGTCGCTTCTTCCCCAGTGAGGGAGGGGAGGGGGCAGACAGGTGCTTGGGGGCAGCAGGGAATTTCAAGCTGTGCTGCATTTGTTTTATGGCTTGCTTTGCAGCTGCCTTGGAAGAAGAAGAGGCAGTTGTTAAAGCTTAGACTGCTCCAGAAATACTAGCTTAGCTATGAGATGCTTATGCAAATAGCTCCCCCCCTCCCCTTTCTCTGCTCTGCTAAGTTTTGGGTCACCTTGACTTCGGCAGAGCTCCACAGCATTGCTTTTCTTCCTATTACGATGGGGTTTTGCCCTTGCTTTGCCAGTGCTAAGGACCAGGGCTGTTATCCCCGGGTTCATCTGCTCCTCGCCCCTCCATGGGTGTTACCTCCAGGCTCACCTGCTCCTCAGCCCTCCAGCCGAAGCTGTTTGGGGAGCACCACTGGTCAGAAAACCTGTGCTGTAAATGTGTTGCTCGTTATAGTCACCCACAGCTTACCTCTCTTACACATGCAATCTCCCTGCAGCCAGAGTGCTTTGCTCATAGACTCCCTGCACTTTTGGCTCTCAGTTAAGTGCTGTGATTAAGGCTTACCTGGGGTGTATTGATGTGGGAATTCATCTGAATTTAACCTTGAGATGTGAAATATCCAAACTATTTTCTGTCCTGCTCTGTCCTCACAGATGATGTCTGTATCTGAGTTCAGCTTCTCCTTGTGCCTAGCACTGACTGATTATAGAGTATTTTCAGAGTTGGTATTTCTTTTCTGTGAGCATTTTTATACTTTAATTAAGGCATGCTTCAGGCTTACATTTAATAAAGTACCCAAAGAATTCTCTGAGTCTTTCAGAGTAGGAATTTTCCTCTCAGCATCACTCACATCATTTTCTTCTGTGACATTTAGGATGAGAGGAAATGGCCTCAAGTTGCACCAGGGGAGGTTTAGGCTGGGCATGAGGAAAAAATTCTTTCCTGAAATCTTGTTCAGGCATTGGAACAGACTGCCCAGGGAGGTGGTGGAGTCACTGTCCCTGGAGATGTTCAAGAAACTTGTGGACATAGCCCTTTGGGACACGGTTTAGTGGCCGTGGTGGCGTTGGGTTGGCAGTGGGACTCAGTGACCTCAGAGGTCTTTCCCAACCTCAATGAGTCTGTGATGCAAAATTTTACACAGAGTAAACCCCCAACCAAATGAAATTCTCTTTCAGCCAAGAACTGATGGAGATGCCATCTGAAGGGAGGGAGAGATGTGTTTGATTGCTATTTCTGATGCCAAACCTTAAGTGCACTGCTTCAGATCCATTGTAAGATCTCTAAACCACTCCATTCTGCTTGCATGACACAGGCATCATAATTCCATAAACATTCCAGATCTGATCTCAGCAGTGCTGCCTGTAAAGGGATAATCAGGGGGCTGGGACACCTCTCCTATGAGGACAGGCTGAGAAGCTGGGGTTGTTCAGCCTGGAGAAGGGAAGGCTCCGGGGAGACCTAATAGTGACCTTCCAGTACCTGAAGGGGCTACAAGGAGGCTGCAGTGGGACTGTTTGCAAAGGCCTGCAGGGGCAGGATGAGAGGCAGTGGTTTGAAATCAGAGAAGAGCAGATTGAGATTGGGTGTTAGGAACAAGTTCTGCACCAGGAGTGTGGTGGAACACTGGAACAGGTTGCCCAGGGAGGTAGTTGAGGCCCCATCCCTGGAGGTATTCAAGGTGAGGCTCAACAAGGCTGTGGGCAACCTGATTTAGTGAAGGTGTCCCTGGTGACTGCAAGGGGGTTGGACTGGATGACCTTTGCAGGTCCCTTTCAAACCAGAGCATTCTATGATTCGTGTTCTACAACCACATCCACACTTCCTCAAGCATCCAGACAAGGATTTTGCCAGCCCTCCTTCTGACAGTGGAAGCTAAGCAGATGCAGAAATCCTTATCTGTTCTTTCTTTGCAGAGTCTCTGCCTTGTAACAGTGACAGGCTGACTTCTGACACGTGAGAAATGAGTTCTCCCTTGTTACCAGGCATTGTTGATGACATCTCATTAAGGATAATGTCTGATTTTGTCTGTCTTCTTTCCTGAGTCCTCCTCCACTCTAGAATCTTTGCCTCTGAGAAGGCTGCAGTGAGTAACTCCCGTTTCTTGCACAGGGTATTTCTGGAGCTGTTAAATACCACCGTGATGAAACGCCTGCTCGCTTGTGTAAAGAGTTCAACCCAGTTTCCTTCCCTTTCATACCTACTCATGTGGCACATTGTGGTCTGCTCAGTCAGATAATTAGATGTGGAAGAGAAGCAGATCTCCATTAAGCCAGCACTTACCAAGGTTCTCCTGTCCTGATGTGACCTGCTTCTGTGCTGCTGTCGCTGTGGGCTGGCTGCAGGAGGTGCACAAAGCCTCCCCTTCTGCCTTTCGGGACTTTTGAACTCCCTGTCAGATCAACTGCTCATCAGTGTGGAGCAAATCATAGAATTCTTTTGGTTAGAAAAGATCTTTAAGCTCATCCAGTCCAACCATTCTCTAACTCTACCAAGTCTGAGGCTAAACCATGGCCCTCACCACCACATCTCTGTGGCTTAAACACCTCCAGAGATGGGGATTCAGCCAGCTCCCTAGGCAGCCTGTTCCAGAACCTTTTCAGTGAAGACATTTCTTCTGATATCCAATCTAAACCTCCCCTGGTGCAAGGTGATTTTGTTTGTTCTTGTCCTATCAGTTGTTACTTGGAAGAAGAGGCCAAGCCCCCCCTGGCTCCAGCCTCCCTTCAGGGAGCTGTGTAGAGCCAGAAGGTTTCCCCTCAGCCTCCTTTTCTCCAGGCTCAACACCCCCAGCTCCCTCAGCTGCTTCTCCCCAGCCCTGTGCTCCAGACCCTTCTCCAGCTTCATTGCCCTTCTCTGGACCTGCTCCAGCACCTCAATGTCCTTCTTGGAGTGAGGGGCCCAAAACTGACCCCGGACTCAGAATGTGGCCTCACCAATGCTGGGTACAGGGGGACAAGCCCTGCGTGTCACATCCCCATATAATGACATGGGAGACTCATCAGCACAGACATGACTTGTTCCAGAGCAAGTGATAGGAAGGTACCATGGATCTGGGGTTCGATGGTAACCCAGCCGTGGTGGTGTTAGGCTGCATCAGAAGAGATTCCCTATTTGCCTCCATCAGTGAATTCCTTTGCTGAGCAGAAATGGTACAGTCTTAGGAAGCTGATGCCAACCCGAGGTAGGGCAAGGCTCTCAACGAAGAGATGCCACACAGCAGCCTGGTAGATCTGAGATGAAGGAATTAGATCAAGTCTAGTGTGGTGTTACTTGCATGAGTTTGTCCTCTGCAAAGGAAGCAAGTGGCCTTTGAAAAGGTTGCTTCTCTCCTCTGCTTGGTAAGCAAAAGACACACACGAGCGAATCTGCCCCTTAGGTAAGGCTTCAGCTGTGCCAGAGCTCAGGGGAAGCAAGCACAGAGAAAGAGTGAATTTGCATTTCTGGAGAAGGCTGTCAGACAGGAGCCTTCAGAGCCGCTGGTTGCTAACGACTGCTCAGAACTCCCATCAAGAAAGCCAAGGTCCGTGGGAGCTAAACTGCCCAGGAGAGCTCGATCTGAGCTGGTCACAGCCCCTAGACATCTTTCATCTTCCTTCGCGGTGGTCACAGGGCAGCTCTCGGAGCCCTCGACTGAGGAAAGCCCTTTGCTGTGTGGAGGATCTCCCAGCACCAGGCTGCCAGACAGATGGCTCTGGTCTGGCAGCCCTGAGGGCACTGGCAGAGAACAATGTCAGGAAACACTTGGTGGTTTGAGAAGGGCTGGCACAGGTAAGCAAGTTACCTGGGTGGTTTGGTTGGTTGGTTAGTTTGGGTTTTTTTGTTTGTTTTTGTTGGTGGTGGGTTTTTTTCCAGTAGAAAAAAATGTTTTGGGGAATGCTGCAATCGTTTCTATGTCTCGTTAAACTTAAAGGAGGCTGAAACTTCCCAGTTTAACACACAGCTTAGAAGAGCAGAAGCAGCTGCCAGTTACAGGTAAGGATCGACCTTCTCCCTTTCACCCTTCTCCCACACTACCAGGGCAGCACAGGTTTCCTTCACTGCCTGCAAGCACAGCACTTCTTACATTGACCCCCAGTGTCAGGTCAAGTTATTCCTGACCCAAATATTTTAGCTTTTCACCTAAAAAAAAGCTTTGAGTCAACTTCCCTGGATTATCCATGGTTACTCCCTGTGAGGGGTCAGCTGCTGTATGGATGGAGTCAGCAGTGACACCTGCAGAAGGAGAGGACATTAAGGAACCTTGGACATGTTAAATAAACCTCAGGTGGTTGTGGTGAGCACAGAAGTCCAGAAGAGGAACTCTGGCACTGGATCCTGCACAGGAACACAGCTGTCAGCTGAAGGAATGACACTCAGGGGAGACACAGTGAGATAAGTGGAAAATCATAGACTGGTTTGAGTGGGAAGGGATCTTTAAAGGTCACCTGCTCCAACCCCCTGCAGTCAGCAGGGACATCCCTAACTACAGCAGGTTGCTCAGAGCCTGAGACAGGCTGACCTGGAATGGTTCCAGGGATGGGGCAGCTCCCATTGCTCTGTACAGCCTGGGCCAGGGTCTCATCACCCTCGGCATAAAAAAACATTCTTCCTTCTCTCCAGGTTCAATCTCCCTCTTTTAGTTTCCAACCATCAGCCCTTGTCACAAAAGGCCCTGCTCAGAAGTCTGTCCCCAGTGTTCTTATCAGCCCTTTTAAGTATTGAAAGGCCACAAGAAGGTCTCCCTAAAGCTTTCTCTCCTCCAGACTGAACAACCTCAACACGTCATAGAAAAAAGTGTGTGCCCCACAGAGGCTCATTTCTTAGGAGCAAAATGTAACCGAGCTCTGCTGGAGCAGCCCTTGGCCTGCCGTGAGGATCAGATGCAGCTCTGCTGCTGCCCATCTGCCCCCAGCGTCTCGCTGGGCTCGGTGCTGGTGGGTGCTGGTCAGACCCGCAGCTGCCCAGCCCCCCGGAGCAGAGGGCTTGTTCTCTTGCCTTCTGGTTGGTAGGGACATGTGCTGCCTGGCTGCAGGCTGGGGACCATGGCGTTAAATGAAGCGTGGCCACTCCGCGGGTTGTGTAAGCACTGCAGTCTGCTCTGCTCGCTGCCCCACGTAGGAGCAGCAAGCCCTGCAGAGAGCAGGAGCTGGTGGCCTGCCTGCCTGCCGCCTCCCCAGCACTGCGGCTCCTGACATCAAACGGCAGGCAGCTTTAACACTGCCCTGCCTTATGTCCTCTCTGGGAAGCTTTCTTCCACCCAAGGTCCCCATCCGACCAGTTAGTCCTAAGCACCTGCAGAATGCAGATCCTCTAAGGCTTTTGGGTGGGCTCTGGTTTTGCTTTTCAAGACCTTTCAGTGCACTCTCCTCTTGCACAGTGGAACTGAGGAGGAAACATATATCTGTGAGTTGTTCTGCAACCCTGAAATCTTGAAGAGATGGAAAAGTTTTGTTAGGGACCTGGGGGAAAGAGAGTCTCAGATAGCTTCTTGTCAAATTTATTTATTTTTAAATGATGTTTTAATATTTCACAGCTGGATGCAACTGTGTGGTGCCAAGCAGCTCTGGGAGGGTTTCCTGATGTGTGGTCAGGAGTTGGGTATGGTGGTGCTGGAGGAAGAACTGACTCAAGTCTCTTCATGTCCCCCTTCCCACCCATCACTCCTCAAAAATCAGCTTTAGCTGACGTTGTGTTTAGTTTTTAGAACATTGATTTTGTAGGCTTCAAGTACCATCAGGCTTTGCCCAAACAGCTTGCTCTGGGCAGATGGACAAGGTCAGAGAGAGCCACACGGTCAGGAGGGAAGCAAACAGCCAGAGGAAGAGACAGCTGCATGCTGAAGAAGACCAAACGGCTCCGTTCTTGCCTTCCTTGAGAAGTTAAACTTCTGCTGTCCTGTGGTGAACCACTCATGCAGAGCTGCCTCTGCTGTTTGCTCAGACCATGCCCTGCTGTGCCAGCCTGGGGCCAGCAGCTGCCCGGGGCTGGAGGGCAGCAACCACTCTCACCCCTCTCCTCAGAGTGAGGACGCTGCAGTGAGTGGAAGTTCAAACAAAGAAATTCTCTTTACAAGAGCAGATATACCAGAAGAATCAGGTAGAGTAAGTGCAAACCCCACTGAGCCCAAACTGCCCTTCTAGACTGCTCTGCCCCTTCCACCCTCAGCCAGCCTGAGCGGAGGCCCAAACTGCCCTCCCCAGCTGGGGCCTGCCAGGCCTCAGCAGGCTGCATGGCACAGCTCAGTTCCCTGCCAGCCGGGAGCCATCCCCCACAAACCATGGGGTAAGGAATGCACTGCTCCAGAGAGCAGCGAAGGGAGGAAGGGCAGGGAAGGGAAGGGCTCAGTCAGGCACTGCCTTGTGAGCTGTGATACCAGAGGACAGAATGGAATAACAACATTGCAATATCCTGGGAGCAGCAGGTCTGTCCCCCTGGGGCTGGCGAGGGCCTGGGGATCAGCCCTGTGAGGAGAGGCTGAGGGAGCTGGGGGTGTGCAGCCTGCAGGGAGGAGGCTCAGGGCAGACCTCATTGCTCTCTGCAGCTGCCTGAAGGGAGGTCATAGCCAGCTGGGGTTGGGCTCTGCTGCCAGGCACCCAGGGACAGAACAAGAGGACACAGCCTCAAGCTGTGCCAGGGCCAGTTCAGGCTGGGTGTTAGGAAGAAGTTCTTCACAGCAAGAGAGATTGGCATTGGAATGGGCTGCCTGGGGAGGTGGTGGAGTGCCCGTCCCTGGAGGTGTTTAAAAGGAGACTGGAAGAGGCACTCAGTGCCATAGTTAGTTAATTAGAAGGTGTTAGATGCTAGGTTGGACTCCATGATCTCGAAGGTCTTTTCCAGCTTGGTTAATTCTGTGATTCTGTGGAAGGCATTGCCCTGGCCCAGGTGCAGGACATTGCAATTGGCCTTGTTGAACCTCATGAGGTTCACCTGGCCTCACTTCTGGAGCCTGCCCAGGCCCCTCTGGGTGGATCTCATCTCAGATGTGTCCATCACAGCACTCAGCATGGTGCCATCTGCAAACCCGCCGAGCGTGTCTTGATCCCACTCTCCTTGTCACTGCTGACGACAATCCTGACAGGAATCGTGAGCAATCTCACGGCAGGTGACAGCTTCCAGGGCACAGAACCACTTTAACAGCTGCTAAAGTACCAAATCCGCCAGCAGGAGCGGGAGCGGATACAACAAAGAGATAAAGCTGGGACTGGGTGGGCAGCACTGGCTCCTGGCTGAGTGTCCACCCCCTGCGCTGATACTGCTGCAGGAGCTTTGCTCCTTGCAGCACAAACCAGGAGATTCCAATCACCTGCTGATGAGAGCTCTCCAGGTGCTCCTGATCAGGTCAATTTGTCTCAGCTGGCTACACAAAGGGGCCAAGGTTAGGGTCAGGGCTCAGCTGCCTTTTGGGCTGCCTGCAGGTGGCTTGTTTGCTCACCCTTGGGCTTCCTCAGGTTGCAGCGGGGACCTTCACGTTGGACATTAGAAGAAATTTCTTTGCCGAAAGGCTTTTCAAACGCTAGAACAGGATCCTCCATCCTTAGAAGGGTTTAAAAGCCACAGGGACGTGGTGGCCGAAGGACGTGGTTTAGTATGGGGCTTGGCAGAGTTAGAGAGTGGTTGGACGCAGTGATCTTAAAGGGCTTTTCCAAGCAAAACAACCCTGGAGTGTTGTGCTGCTCTCACCGGGCAGGTTTACGCTTCCACCCAGATCCTGGGGGGGTTCCCGGCTGTGCGGTGACCTTTCTCCCCAGAAGGGTGACTCACAGAGGACAAAATTAAGCAGGGCTCCTGCAGTCAGCATCCTGTGCCTCGGCAGAGGGATTGTTTTCAGATGAAGATGAATCGGCTGTGTCAGACGCGCCTGGCAGTTAACTCTTGGCCCTTCTTCCGTGCAGCCTTCCTCGGCTGCTGCTCAGACCGGCGGAGCTGCAGCAGGGCAGCAGCCGCGGCCCCAGGGCAGACGCAGCCGCGGGCACCACCTGGCAGCTTCGGGGCCCAGCCCTGGCTGCCTCTTGCCCCTTTTGCCCGGAGCAGCTCGGGAGGCAGGAGCGAGGGGGTTAAGGCGGGCGGCTGGGTGCTGCCTGGCTGAGTTTGCAGTTCCCGGTGCCTCCGGAGCAGCTCCGGGAGCAGCGCTGCTGCAGCGCCGGGCAGGGGGCGGCCACTGCAGCAGGGCAGGGATGTCGCTGAGCGCCGCCAGTCTCCTCCCCCTCGGCTGCTCGGCGGGGGGAAGGGTTCGCAGTGCTGCCGGTGGGGACTGACCCGCGGCGGGGACTGACCCGCGGCGGGGGCTGATGCCCGGAGCTGGCCGGGCCCCGGGGCTGCTGCCCGCCCGTGCCGGGGAGGCGGCAGCCGCGCAGCCCCCGAGCGGCAGGCACTGGCCGGCAGCCTGCTCTGAGCTGCCGAGGTGAGGCTCGGGCTTCAAACCCCGCAGAGAGGCAGGGACCTGCCTGGCGCTTCAGCATCTCCGGGCGTCCTCAGCTGCTGGTGGCGAGCGGGCTGGAAGGACGGAGGGTCAGCGTCCGGAGGGTCAGCACCCCAGCGGAGCAGCACCCCAACAGACAGGCGTCCCTTGGAGCGGCATCCCAAGGGAGCGGCATCCCAGCCGTGCCTGGTGCCTCGCAGTGTTTCCTCAAGAGATGTGCCCGAGCCGACGGACACGGTAGCTGCAGGCTTTGGACATCTCAGCTCCAGGAAAAGAGAGTCCTGGCTTTGCTGTAACTATGGCAGATACCCCGGAAGGTTGTCAGGTCAGTCCTCATTGCTTGATGCCATTTCATGCCTGAGGCCTCCACACCTGCCTAGGACAGACCACAAAACTCTCGGAAGAGGCCAGGAGAGGCCTCAGTGAAAACACTGATGACACCCGACTGAAACCATGCCTGCTGTTACTCTCCCCTGAAAAGAGAGGAAGGAGCAGCCTCTGGACTTGGGAGGAGGCACCGTTGCTCAGTGGAGGTCTCCTCCAGCCTGCTGAGGATCTGGGGGGGACAGAAGACTTCTGACAGCTGCTGGGCTCTGCCCCATGACTAATGCAAAGGACCCGAAGAGAGCCATGGACTCCCCTGCAGTGACCTCCAGCCCTGCTGCTGGCTCTGTCACCTTCTCGCAAGTTTTCGGGCAGCAGTGCCAGATGATGGAAGCAGGTAAGAGGGCAACACACATGGGTACAGCCCCAGCATCCCACCCCCTGGTCTGCAGCGTCCTTGATCTCTTCCTTCCCCTGTCCTGTTCCCCAAGCTCTTCCCAAACCCTAGTGCTTTCCATAGGGAAGCTGGAGTGACCCCTGTGGTGTTTGCATTTGCTTCAACTCCTCCCAAAAGTGGTTTTAGGAGATTTGTGTCCAAGCAGTTAATAATCTGGGGCAAGGGTTGGGGTGAGTGTGTGGGTTTGGGTTAATGTGGCTGCACCAAGCTGTTCTCGTCCCGATGGTGGAAGTTGCTGTTTATGTTTGGATGAGTACACCACCTGGACAGCGATTTTCCCAGTTTCAGGATGATGGTGTTCAGTCTGGAAGTTGTTTCGGAAGGTGACTGTTGCAGTATAGAGCAACTCTAGGTGTGCAGACCTCTGCTTTGGTGTTATATGAAGGACAGAGTGCTTCATGTGTGTGTTTTGCTCTGTGTTGCCGTAAGACTTGGAAGCCCTGTCCCTTTTCCCGGCTGTTTTCATGCATTTGTGATGTCTCTACAGAGGGGCCTGGCTGCCTACTGCCTGTGCCTTGTGGATACCAAGGAGGGAGGCAGTAGCATGACTAATGCCATTTTTGCACAGTTTTGTTTTGCTTCTTGCTTTTCTTGCTCTGCACACACACTCTGAAGCTCTGCTCCGTTAGATGCCCCAGAGCTCCTCCTTCATACCTGACTTCCCGAGCCTGGTGGATCGCGATGATGAATTTCAGACCAGTAGCTCTCTTTCTCTATCCCTGCTTGCAGGCAGCTCTGAAAATGGATCTGTTTGTTTGCCTGGGTTTCTGCCGTGATACCATAACAACGCTGGCTCCAAATTTCCAGGGCTGGTTTTACTTGGACCTGCTGGCATTTATTTATCAGTTTGTGAGGGAGGAGACACTGAGAGATAAGCACCGAGGTGTCCCAGCCTCTCTCTCTCCTCCTTTCTCTCTTCTCCCCAGCCGATTCTGGCACTAATGATGTTTGGACTGTAGTGTTTGTTTATCATGGTAGGATCCAAAATATTATGTACTGAGGTTTGCTGCAGATGTCTGGGTGGTGGTTGTTGTGCCTCTCCTGCTGCTTTCACAGGTTGGGGATGACTTGTTAGCTGCTGAGCACTCAGTTCATCAGGCCTGTGATCGTGCTGCTGCCTCCAAGGAAATGGCAGGCAGTTTTCCTGAGGGTTTGGTGTTCATCTGTGCTATTGTATGGCTTGGGATCAGCCCAAAGGCTGTGGGTCCCTCGTGTCGCGTGAAAGATGTGTGAGAAAGCCCTGGTCCTGACTGAGATTTGGGTTGTTTTCCAAGTGACTGAGATCATCCAAGTGGGAAAACATAGGTGGTGATTTCCATTTGCTTTTCCTCTCCCTTTTGTAGAGGGAAATGCCAGAGAGGGAGCCTATGAATCCAGGGCTTTGGAATCTCACTTCAGTAACTCAGCCATGAGGTTTTCTTCCTTCTGGTGGATCCTTTTTGGTAGGATTTCTAAGTGTCTGATGCAGCTCAATATGAGGATGGCTGCCAGAAACATCACTGAGGCTCAAAGCAAATGAGGAGGCTGTGTGTGGGTGTGAGCTTTCCTTTTTTATGGCAGTAGCACACCTGGGAGCAGAACTTCAGCTGATGTGTTTCTGGGTATCATAGAATGCTCTCAGCTGCAAGGGATCTCTAGAGGTAATCTAGCCCACCCACCCTGCAGTCAGCAGGGACACCCCCAACTACAGCAGGTTGCTCAGAGCCCCATCAAGCCTGGCCTTGAATGTTTCCAGGGATGGGGCCTCCACCACCTCCCTTGGCAACCTGTTCCAGTGTTCCACCACCCTCAGAGTAAAGAACTTCTTCCCAATGTCCAATCTAAATCTGCCCTGCTTTAGTTTGTCTGTTTATATCTTTACATAGACTCAGAGAATGGTTTGGGTTGGAAGGGACCTCCAAAAGTTGTCCAGTCCAAACCCCCTCTGCAGTCAGAGGGAGCATCCTCAACTAGATCAGGTTGCCTAGGGGCCTGTTGAGCCTCACCTTGAATCTCTCCAGGCATGGGGCCTCAACTACCCTCCTTGGCAACCCATTCCAGTGTTCCACTACCCTCATGGTGCAGAACTTGTTCCTCACATCCAATCTAAATCTGCTCTTCTGCAGTTCCAAACCTTTGCCCTCTTGCACATGTGTGTTCCCCTTTCCTGGTGCTGCTCTTCACTCGCTTATAGACAAACAGTGAATGTCTCGAAGGTAACTTTGCTCCTGCAGCTGCACATCATTCTGTTTGATGGAAGACTTGAAAAGTTTTCTGTGCAGCTGATCCTGCATAATTGGCTGATTATTCATGCACAGTTTATGTCAATTTGCATAATCCCCCAGGATGTAAAGTGGCAATCACAATGTTAGCCTAAGGAGTGCCTTGTCACACGGAGCCCTGCTCAAAGCTGCTGTGCCCTTTGCACAAGTACTTGATCTTCCCCTGCCCTCTGAAGCACTGTTTGCTAGTCCATTACATGGGATGCTCTTTGGAAAGCTAATTTGTTATCCTCCTCCTCTGCCCTGCTGTGCTGTTGCTGCTCATCTTACCAAGTTTACTCTGCCTCAATGCATTTATTTACTGGGATGAGCTTCTTGCATTCACCTGGGGTTTTTATTTGCACTGAGCACAGGAGAAGACAAAGCTCCTGTTACCCGAGGCGGTAAATCCTTGCTGCCACAGGCATTAAATTCACCTGATGCCTGAAAGATTTGCTGGTGTCATCTGGGGACATGGTCACCTTTCAGGAGAGTGTTACTTCAAAAGAGGAGTTGTAATTCCTGCCTAGAATGGCCCAGAGAGTAAGGCTTTCTTTCCATGGGCAAGCCATGCAGGTTGGGTGGGTTTTCACCTGGTCCAACCTATCTGCAAGGCTGGTGGCTTCCAAAAGCAGTAACTGAGAAGAGGCTGCCTTCAAACTCAGTCCTGAATCCTCCTGATCTCCTCTGAAAGTCCTGTCCACCAGGCAGTGCTGGAGGATCTTTCTTGCTTCAGGCATGCATTTGAAGCTGGCACAGACTCATGCTATAAATCTTGCTAATGCCAAATGGAAGGCTCCCGATATTTTCCATTTGAGAGCTTCTGAAAAATGGGGGGCAAAAAAAGTCTAAAAGATTTATGATTGGCATTACCAAACACAAAAACGAGTGACATTAAGGATGTGAAAGGCATTTCCCCTCTGCCTTCATATCAAACACCAAATATGTGGAGCGAGGAGAGCTGAGGGCTTGAAGAATGAGGCTCAGCTGAGGAACTCTTTGCTTTATATGAGCAAACTCCAGCAACATTCATAGTCACAGAATGGTTTGTGTTGGAGGGGACCTTAAAGATCATCTAGGTCCAACCACCTGCCCTGGGCAGGGACATCTTCCATTAGACCAGGTTGCTCAAGGCCTCATCCAACCTGGCCTTGACCACCTCCACGGAGGGAGCATCCACAGCCTCTCTGGGCAGCCTGTTCTGGTGTCTCCCCACATCATCCAGTATAATGCAGCTTTCTGGCTGTACCACCATGTATGACTCTACCTCAGGGCTCCATTAGGTTAATTGTCATTTCCCATTAATGCTTTGGCTCTCAGATGCTGCTGACTTGTTAGGCTTTTTTTTTTTTTTTTTTTTAATATGTTGCCAATTAATTTTGCATTGGCTGTGAAATAAGCAACTGGTTCAGTGTGTAGACATGGCACTTTGGCACGTGCTTTAGTGGTCACAGTGGTGTTGGGTTGGTAGTTGGACTTTGATCTGGACCTACTGTTGCAGCATGTCCAGAGGAGGTCCCAAAGATGATCAGAGGGCTGGAGCATCCCCCCTATGGGGACAGGCTGGGAGAGTTGGGGCTGCTCAGCCTGGAGAAGGCTCCAGGGAGTCCTTAGAGCAGCCTGCCAGTGCCTGGGAAAGGACTTTTACATGGGCTTGTGGTGGTAGGATGAGGACTTTAAACTTGAGGAGGGGAGATTTAGACTGGAGATTAGGGAGAATTTGCTTACAGTGAGGGTGGTGAGAATGGAATAGGTTGCCCAGGGAGGTTGTGGATGCTCCCTCCCTGGAAGTGTTCAAGAAACAGTCCCTCTGCAGCCTTCTTGTAGCCCCCTTCAGGCACTGGAAAGCTGCTATCAGGTCTCCCTGGAGCCTTCCCTGGGCTGAACAAGCCAAGCTCCCTCAGCCTGCCCATGTAGGAGAGGTGCTGCAGCCCCCTGATCATTCCTGACCTTCCCAAAAGCTGAGGCTAGTGGAGCCCATCAGGAACTCTGGGAGCTGAGTCCCTCTCTTTATTTCCTGCCAGGTAGGTGAGGTGAAGGATGACTTAATGGGTTCACATCAAAGCTGTGATCTTTTCCTGTCCTGCCTTTCCTTAAGAACACTTCGGCAAGCTCAGACTCCAGCTGTGAGCAAACCTTTTGTGACAGCTCTTCCTTCCTCTTCTGGACGAGGAGAGGAAAGAGGCAGCATAAAATGTGCTTGGCTTGGTTGGCTGAGAGCAGAGGGAATGGGGGCTGGAAGCTTGCCCCTTGGTAGCTGGTGCCTTGAGTGTCCTAGGTGCATTAGGCAGCAATGCATTTTGATGGTAATGAGGTGAGGTATGGCAGCACTCTTGTTTAATTAGCCTGCCTCAGGGTAGGTGTCAGGGTCAGAAAACCACAACAGCTCTCTTGGGTGTCTTTGTCAGTGATCTGGGTGAGGGGCTTGAGTGCTCCCTCAGTGAGTTTCCAGGTGACACTAACCTGAGTGGGAGTGTTGGTCTGCTCAGTGAGGAGGGAAGCTCTGCAGAGGGACCTGGGCAGGCTGAATGAATGGGCCAAGGTCAGATGAGGTTCACAGAATTGTCAGGGCTGGAGGGCACCTCAAGGATCAGCCAGTTCCAACCCCCCTGCCATGGGCAGAGACACCTCACACTAGGTCAGGTTGCTCAGAGCCACATCCAGCCTGGCCTTAAAAACATTCAGGGATGAGGCTTCCACCACCTCCCTGGGCAACCCCTTCCAGTGTCTCACCACCCTCATGGTGAAGAATTTCTTCCTAACATTTAATCTGAATCTCCCCTCCTCTAGCTTGGGTAAATTCCCCTCAGTCCTACCACTGCCCAACACCCTAAAAAGTCCCTCTCCAGCTTTCTTGTAGCCCACTTCAGATGCTGGAAGGCCACAATAAGATGTCCTTAGAGCCTTCTCTTATCCAGACTGAACAACCCCAACTCTTTCAGCCTGTCCTCACAGCAGAGCAGCTCCAGCCCTCCGATCATCCTCACGGCCCTTCTCTGGACATGTTCCAGCACCTCCAGATCTTTCTTCTAATAGGGGTTCCAGAACTGGACACAGTACTCTAGGTGGGGTCTCATGAGGGGTTCAACAGGGCCAAGTGCCAGGTCCTGCACTTGGGTCACAACAGCTCCATGAACACTTCAGGCCGGGGGCAGAGTGGCTGGAAACTGTCCAGCAGCAAAGGGCCTGAGGGTGATGCTTAACAGCAGATGAAGATGAGCCAGGGTGTGCCCAGGTGGCCAAGAAGGTCGACACCATCCTGGCTTGGATCAGGAATGGCGTGGCCAGCAGGAGCAGGGAAATGATTGTCCCTCTGTATTTGGCACAGGTGAGGCCACACCTTGAGTCTTGGGTTCAGTTTTGGGGCCCTCACTGCTTTAAATCTGCCTGACCATGAGGGTTTCTGCTGCCTTGGACTGTGGAGCTATCACACAGGTTTGTGTCCTGGAATCAGAGGCAGCTTGAAAGCAGCTGGTGTTGAAAACCTCTGTGCTCATTGTTACAGTGCTTGAGGAGGTGTGGATGAATCCCTGCCAGCTTCTCATGCATGGTAGTGTCCTTTCCACCCAAGCAAACCTTTGCTGCTCTGAGATGACAAGAGATGTATCAGAAGCAGACTCTGGAGTTTTGCCTTTCAGAGGGAAATGGGATAGCCTGATTCTCTCTGGGACTAACTCCAGCACCAGGAGGAAAGTCATTCACCTCTTCCCAGAAAAGCAATAAGGAGAAATCCTCCTTGACAGATGATGTGCTCCTGCCTGGGCTGAATAGATCAAAGGGCCACAGAAATGAGATGGGAAGATCACTTCTTATTGTTCTTTTCCATCCAGTGGAATGAACAGTTACTAGGGATGAAAAAAAGGTGACATTTATCTCTGCCTTCACTTTGTCAGGTAGTGCTGTGCTCCCCAGGAGGAAAACAGCAACCAGGCTCTTGTGGATGAGGTTCTCTTGGCTTTTATTGCCTTACAATGGTCTCTTTTTAATCACACAAATACTGTGCTGGTGCTGCTTACTCAAGAAGCTGACCCAAGGGTGCTGCACAGGGCTCCAAAGGGCAGCAGGGCAAGAGACAGTGACTGGCTAATACTCTGGCAATATTGCTGTGAGGTGCATGAGGAAGCAATGGGGACCCTATTTCAGTGAGCAAAATGGGGTATGGCAGGCTGGAGGGGCAGCTCTCTGAGAGTGCTTTTGCTGGTTTGGTTCTTTCCAGCTTGAGAAGCTCATGGGAATTGTGATGTGTGGCTGGGATGATGGCTCAGGGGTCTCCCACAGCAGATCTTAGCTGTTTCTCCTGGCCAGATAGTAGATCATGTTCTGAGTGTGATGGAGAGGACCTGCCTGGGGCAGGGGAGAAAAGCAGGAATCTAGGCTGTCTGGCTGTTAATGAAGTGGGAAATGCTGGACTTAACCTGCAGCTGCCCCCACACTTCAGTGGTGGATCTGCTGCTCTACTGCCCACAGCAGCACTCTGCTCTCCTGGCATCTGATCAAACAGGTAGCAGGAGCTGTGAGTTGAACACAGTGCCCAGTTCTGGGGGTCTGCTTTCCACCCTCCCCATGGGCAGGTGACCTCTCTGTCACTTCTGCTCCATGGAGAATTCCTTTGCTGGGCAGACATGGTTGAGTGCCCAGAGCAGCACAGAACAGCAGGGGAGGGAGGAGGGAACAGTGGCTGTGGGCACAGCAGCAGGTGTGGGACTGTGTGTGTGTACCTATGTCTGCACAGGGAACACAGCAGGAGGGGTCTGCTCCTCAGGCTGGGAGCAAAAGCTTTTCCACAGAGTGAGGGCAACAGAACAGCAGGGCAGGGGGAGAGGAAAAAAGTATTGAAAATATTTATTTTTGCCTAAATTAAGTATAAATTGCTCCCTGTCATCTTGATAGAGAGACTCAATTACTACAGCATCTGTGTAGTAACCACTTGCCAGCTGATTTACTCCTGATTAAATCATGGGTAGTGTTCATCTGTGCTCCTGACAGACAGATTTGGTTTTGTCAATTAATGGCCACAAATAACCAAGTGTGAGCATATAATAATGCCTTCAGATGGGAAAGAAACAATCTTTTTTTATAAACAGCACCAAAATAAGGGACTGAAAACCTGTGTGTGATTAGATTTGCAGCTACAAACACCAATTACTTTCCCCTTCTGTCTTTGGAGGCAGTTGTAATGGCCATGGGTGGTCAGAGAGGCAGAGGGGTGAAAGGCAGCAGCAAGGTATTTGCTTTTGCTGTGGCTTTATCCTGTGTCATGCAAGGTGGGCATTTCTGTCTTGCTAGCTGAGAACTAAGTGGATATTTTTAAGGTGCCTAAGTTATGATATGGCTTAATGGAAGTATTTGGAGTACATTCAGGCAATCAGCATCTGGGCTGGGAAATCAGCTGAGGTGTTGCCTCTGTGCTTTAGCACCCTGGCTAATGCGAGGGCTGCAGTGATGGAATGACAAACATCTGAGCCTTTCCAAAACAAAGTACTGCTGCAGAGCCAAAAGAAAGCAAATGTCACTCTGGCTTTGAAGGAAATAAAACACACCAGGCTGTAGAGATGGGGAAAGGACGTTTGGATGCCCTTAGTTTTGGGAACTAAAGTGTTGTGTCACCAAACCTCTGTGTAAGGAGGACACAGGTTGGGGTACAGAAAGCGATGGCTTCTCTGTCTGGGGGCACACGAGCCAGTGTGTGCCCAGGTGGCTGGGAAGGCCACCAGCATCCTGGCTTGGATCAGCAAGTGTGCCCAGGAGGACCAGGGAACAATTGCCCCTCTACACAGCACTGGTGAGAGCACACCTTGAGTACTGGGTTCAGGTTGGGGCCCCTCACTCCAAGGAGGACACTGAGGGGGTGGAGCAGGTCCAAAGAATGGGCAGCAAAGCTGGGAAAGGGTCTGGAGAGCAGGGCTGGGGAGGAGCAGCTGAGAGCCCTTTGTCACTCCTCTGGCCCTGCTTCAGCACCTCGGTGTCCTTGGGCTGAGGGGCCCTCAGCTGAACCCAGTGCTGAAGGTGCAGCCTCAGCAGTGGTGCTGGTGGCCACACTGTTCCTGGTCCAAACCAGGATGCTGGTGGCCTCCTTGGCCACCTGGGCACACGCTGGCTCAGCTTTGGCTGGCTGAAAGGACTCTCAGCTTTGTGGGGCAAAGGCACTTCAGTTCCCTTAAAGGAACTGGAAGCACTGGAAGTGCTCTGGCTGTGGCAGCAGAGCTTGGGGAGGTGAATTTGCTCTTTCAGCTCTTTGTGTGCTTCTCCCCCAGCTGCTGCAGGCAGAGCTCAGAGCACCTATGCTAGCTCAGGTATTTACATGCAGATTTGCACTCCACCTGAATTGCAGTCTGCTTGCAGAGTCACCTCCTAATTTAGAGGTATCAAAGTCTTTCCAGGCATTTCCTGGGGATGTTCCTTCCAGGCACTGCTAACAAAGGTTCTCAGCTTCACTGGCTACTGTGTTAGCAGGCTGCCAAAAAAGTTGTCTCATTTTCCCTGCTGCGTTCAAGATCCCCACCACAGTGTGCTTGAAGGGCTCTGTTTAGTCTGGAAGGATTCCACTGATGTGTCAAACAAAAGGTTAGACCAAAAATGTCATTTTTATGATTGCAGAGGAATTGGGCTTCCCTCCTCCTCTTCCTTTCACCTGCTGGTAGGCAACGATGGCAAAGGACTCCTGAAAAAACAGGAGCTGCCCTTGATGATCCAGAGCTGGCAGGAGGGCTGACACCCCCTCAGGCTGTGCTGCCATTCAGTGAGCTCTGCCCAGGCTGGGCTGAGGTGAACCTCGTCAAGTTCAACAAGGGCAAGTGCAGGGTCCTGCCCCTAGGGAGGAATAACCTCCTGCACCAGGTGACGAGTGACCTGATGGGAAGCAGCTCTGTGGAGAAGGACCTGGGAGTGCTGGGGGGCAGAAGGTTGCCCATGAGCCAGAAATGTGCCCTCAAGGCATAGAAGGCCAATGCTGTCCTGGGGTGCATGAAGAAGAGTGTGGACAGCAGTCAAGGGAGGTTCTCCTCCCCCTCTGCTCTGCCCCAGTGAGGCCACACCTGGAGTCCTCAGTCCAGTTCTGGCCTCCCCAGTTCTAGTGAGAGGGAACTACTGGAGAGAGTCCCATAGATGCTGTGAAGATGCTGAGGGGCCTGGAGCACTTCTGTGAGGAGCAAAGGCTGGGTCCTGGGGCTGTTGAGCCTGTAGAAGAGCAGCCCCAGAGGGGATCTGCTCAGTGTTCAGCAAGAACTAGAGGGTCTAGGGCAAGAGAATGGGGCTGGGCTGTGCCCCGTGACAGCACAAGGAGCAATGGGCACAAACTGGACCCAGCAGATTCCATCTAAAGATGAGGAGAACCTTGTTTGGTGTCGGGGTGCTGGAGCCCTGGAGCAGGCTGCCCAGAGAGGTTGTGGAGTCTCCTTGTCTGGAGGGATTCCAAGACCCCCTGCCACTGTGCTCCTGGGCAAGCTACTGTGGAGGGTGGTCTCCAGAGGTCTCTTCCACCCCCTACCATGCTGGGATTCTATGACTCAAAAAAGTCTCCCTCAGCAGCCCAGCAAAGCTGCTGGGTTTAGATCCACCTCCTTTGCGCAGTGCTGCTGACACCCGGCGGCGGCTGTGCTGCTGGCTCCTGCACTGCTGCGGGAAAGAGCTCCTGCAGCAGCCCATGCACAGAGGCTGATTGCCCCGCAAGGGGAGAGAGCTCCTGCAGCCGCCCATGCACAGAGCCTGACTGCCTAGCAAGGGGTAAAGCTCCTGCAGCAGCCCATGCACAGAGGCTGATTGCCCCGCAAGGGGAGAGAGCTCCTGCAGCCGCCCATGCACAGAGCCTGACTGCCTAGCAAGGGGTAAAGCTCCTGCAGCAGCCCATGCACAGAGGCTGATTGCCCCGCAAGGGGAGAGAGCTCCTGCAGCCGCCCATGCACAGAGCCTGACTGCCTAGCAAGGGGTAAAGCTCCTGCAGCAGCCCATGCACAGAGGCTGATTGCCCCGCAAGGGGAGAGAGCTCCTGCAGCCGCCCATGCACAGAGCCTGACTGCCTAGCAAGGGGTAAAGCTCCTGCAGCAGCCCATGCACAGAGGCTGATTGCCCCGCAAGGGGAGAGAGCTCCTGCAGCCGCCCATGCACAGAGCCTGACTGCCTAGCAAGGGGTAAAGCTCCTGCAGCAGCCCATGCACAGAGGCTGATTGCCCCGCAAGGGGAGAGAGCTCCTGCAGCCGCCCATGCACAGAGCCTGACTGCCTAGCAAGGGGTAAAGCTCCTGCAGCAGCCCATGCACAGAGGCTGATTGCCCCGCAAGGGGAGAGAGCTCCTGCAGCCGCCCATGCACAGAGCCTGACTGCCTAGCAAGGGGTAAAGCTCCTGCAGCAGCCCATGCACAGAGGCTGATTGCCCCGCAAGGGGAGAGAGCTCCTGCAGCCGCCCATGCACAGAGCCTGACTGCCTAGCAAGGGGTAAAGCTCCTGCAGCAGCCCATGCACAGAGGCTGATTGCCCCGCAAGGGGAGAGAGCTCCTGCAGCCGCCCATGCACAGAGCCTGACTGCCTAGCAAGGGGTAAAGCTCCTGCAGCAGCCCATGCACAGAGGCTGATTGCCCCGCAAGGGGAGAGAGCTCCTGCAGCCGCCCATGCACAGAGCCTGACTGCCTAGCAAGGGGTAAAGCTCCTGCAGCAGCCCATGCACAGAGGCTGATTGCCCCGCAAGGGGAGAGAGCTCCTGCAGCCGCCCATGCACAGAGCCTGACTGCCTAGCAAGGGGTAAAGCTCCTGCAGCAGCCCATGCACAGAGGCTGATTGCCCCGCAAGGGGAGAGAGCTCCTGCAGCCGCCCATGCACAGAGCCTGACTGCCTAGCAAGGGGTAAAGCTCCTGCAGCAGCCCATGCACAGAGGCTGATTGCCCCGCAAGGGGAGAGAGCTCCTGCAGCCGCCCATGCACAGAGCCTGACTGCCTAGCAAGGGGTAAAGCTCCTGCAGCAGCCCATGCACAGAGGCTGATTGCCCCGCAAGGGGAGAGAGCTCCTGCAGCCGCCCATGCACAGAGCCTGACTGCCTAGCAAGGGGTAAAGCTCCTGCAGCAGCCCATGCACAGAGGCTGATTGCCCCGCAAGGGGAGAGAGCTCCTGCTGCAGGCTATGCACAGAGCCTGATTGCCTTGCAAGTGCTTCTCTTTAGCTAAAAGAAGCTTGGGACAAAATATGTTACATGTTTCTTTGAATGTACTCCAAGAGATGCAGCAATCTCCTTACAGCACCACAGTTTGCTTTTTTACTCTCCTACGTAGTCTTTGCTGCTCAGCCTGGGGAGTGAGTTTCCTATGGCGGGGCTGGGAGCAGTTGGGTTTTTGTGGGCTTCTCTCTTTACTGTGTGCTTATCAATATGCTGATAACAGACTGACCTGAAGACCAAGGAGCCTGCACCACACTGACTGGAATCCAGAGGAATCCAGGGCAGCTGAAAAGGAGGCTTTGGAGCTTGGATTTGTGTTTCTAAATGTTCTCTGTAAACCGATGCAATTTCTGACCTGAAAGCTGAGATTCTTTTTCCTGCTTTCTCCGAGCCAGGGCTTTAGTAAATAATGTTGTGAGCACAGTAAATACATCCAGAGTTATAAATGTCAGCTACCTGAATTGATAAACTGGGATTTGTTTTCTGTAAACACCAAAATGCTGCTTTTGCAGATAGGAAAAATGAATTAAAAAAGCTTTTATCTTCAAAGGCAAACCCTAACTGGACTAGGAGAGTAGTCTAGCACTCACAGCTGGTTAAATTGGATTAACTCCTGTATGGATTTATACATCTGTGGGAACTCCAGAAAAGGCATTTCACAAGTAAGGTTTTTTTTTCTTTTAATTTCTCCATGAAGTTCTGCCTCTTAAGTTACAATTTGCTGTTCCTTAGAGTTGTAGGTGGCTGAAATGAGAGGCATCATCCAGAAGGGGCTTTCTACCATTTAATCTCACCTGTTCACCATGTGGGGAAAAAACCAAGCACAACATGATCACAGAATCCTAGGATGGACTGGGTGGGAAGGCACCTCTGGAGCTCATCCAGTCCAACCCTCCCTGCAATAGGCAGGAACATCCCCAACTAGATCAAGCTGCCCAGAGCCCCATCGAGCCTGAACTTGAGTGTCTCCAGGGACTGGGCATCCACCACCTCCCTGGACAACCTGTTCCAGTGTTTCAGCACCCTCACAGTAAAAATGCCCACCCTTAGTGGCAAAATCCACACAGGAAAGTTTAAAACAGAAATGAGATTGTCAAGAATCTTGGAATCATCCAGGCTGGGAAGGACCTCTGAGATCATCCAGTCCCAGCCATGTCGCTGCATGAACCTAATTGCAGCTAATGCTAATGACCTGGTAGACCTTGAGCACTCCACTGTATTCCAGACACATCCAGACCTCTGATACTCCAAATACTGGCTGCAGCGAAGCACAGATTTATGTTTCTCCATGTGACAACAGCAATGCAGGCTGGAGCTGCTGCTTTGCTTTCTAAGCAGAACAGGGTTTTAAATGTTGTGGGGTCTTTGTTTTGTTTTCTTTTCCCTCCTTTCCCCCCCTTCACCTTTAGCTCTTACGGCCCACCTGGCCCCAGTTACCTGGGGATGCCCCAGTGCTGTTTGGGCTCCAGGACAGCTATGGTTTCCCCTTGGAGAGTGGGGTTTTCTTATGCTTAACTTCCACTGAGCTCAATGTTTCACTTGAGGTTAGTTGCTTTCCTTCTCGTTGATTAAATTAGGGAATGGTGGCTGAAGATTGATGCTTTCCCCCCCTCCCTCTTTCCCTTGGGAAGTGCATTTTGTACTAAGTTTGAAATGATTAATGAGAGAGAGTGGTTGTAATCATTTCTTAGCAGAAGCAGAGTAGGAATTGTTAGGCTTTGATAGTCCTGCTTGTGATCTTGAAGTGGGCTTATTGGTGTTTGGGCTTTGGGTTTGTTATCTTTCCCTTTGCTGGGTGTTTGCTCCAGCTGCCAGCCCATGGCAAAATCTCTTTTTGCAAGTCCGAGCACAGGGCCAGGAGGTTAATGCTGAAGAGGATTTCCTCAGGGCTCCGCTGCCCTCATCCGTAGGCTCTGGGAATCTTGAACGGACAAATACCCTCCTCTGGCTAACGCTGCTTTCGGCGAGCTTCGCGCCCAAGCTTCTGGCTCCTGCAGCCGCTGGGAAGAGGCCAGGAGAGGGAGGCAGAGTACGCTGCAAGGCAGAGCTCCCTTCCAGTCAGGTGCGTTCGACTTTCTGGATCTCACATTTGTTCTGCATCAAACCCCAACCCCGGGACAGGGAACAGCGCCGGGGCTCTGCTGTGCTCCCCAAAGCTCCAAGCCATTGCTGGTCCCTTGCAGCAGCTGATTGCTTCTCCTTCACTGTACCAAGGGAAGCTGTTCTGTGCTCCAGGTTACCTCCCATCCATGCCTTCACCCTGCATGAGCACCAGCTGCAGCTCTGCCAGTCAAACTCCCCACTGCTGGCAACCCATGGGTGTCCCAGGGACGGGTGGGGGCTCACTGCAGTGTGCAGAACGAGTGTGGGAGGTGCTGGGCTGCAGCCTAATCCCACGAGAGGGTAGCTGCTTCAGCTTAGCTAGTCTGTACAGACTGGGGTTAATTTCAGGGTTATTAGGCTAATTTAATGTAGCTTGGTGAGTACAAGCAGCAGGGTTTGGCTTCTCAAGTGGGATACATGTGACATTAATGATAGAGTCAGAGAAGTGTTTGGGCTGGAAAAGCCCTCCAAGGTGAGCCAGTCCAACCCATCAGCCTAAGCCACCATGGCCACAGGTTTCTTAACACCTCCAGGGATGGGGACTCCACCACCTCCCTGGGCAGCCTGTGCCAAGGCCTGACCACTCTTGCAGGGAAAGAAACTTTTCCTCATATCCAACCTAAACCTCCTCTGGCACAATTTCAGGCCATTTGCTCTCATTCTATCACCTGAGACCCACCCCCACCTCCCTCCAACCTCCTTTCAGGGAACTGTAGAGAGCAATGAAGTCTCCCGTCACACTCCTCTTCTCCAGACTGAACAATCCCAGTTCCCTCAGCTGCTCCTCCTAAGACTTGGTCACTTCGACCCCTTCTCCACAGCAGGGGGTTGGAACTAGACCATCTTTAAGGTCCCTTCCAACCCAACCCATTCTATGATTCCATCTCCCACTGGGCTGGAGCACATGCACTGTGCTTGTCACTGGATTGTGCCTGCTGCCTGTTTAGGGTTGGTGCTGGGCTGTGTGACCAAGGCAATGACAGCAGCTTTTGTGTCATGGGGAAGCACAAGGAACATGAAATTACTGCTTGCTGGGGCTTGCAGTACCCCAAGGAAGTGTGGACTTACCCAGGTCAGAAACAACTCACCCTGAAATAATGATGGGATTGAAGCTTAGGGCAAGCTGCACGTGGAATTTCTTGCCAGAGAAGAGGTTTCAACTAAATAAAGTCCTGGTGAACAATTACTTCCCTAATTCAGTGGTAATCCTGCTGGGGAATTGCTCTCAGTAACTCTTATTTATTAATTAGCTCAGCTAACAGCAGGGATGAATAAATACTGCAAGGCTCCTGATGCAATGTTGGTTTGTTCCCCTCTGCACAGGGCACACCTGAGGAGTGAGGCTTTCCTCACCTCTGGAAGGTACAGAGGTGGTGTTCCACTTTCCAGACACAGCTTTCCACGCTCACAGCTCCCCTGAAAGCTTCTTCTCCCACCCTTCCTTTGCCAGCACAGAGCACTGCAGCTCTTGCTGCTTCTCCTCTAATGTTGCACTGTATTAAGGCCACATCTGGAGTGCTGTGTCCAGTTCTGGGCTCCCCAGCTCAGGTGGGATAGGGAAGTACTGGGGAGGTCTAGATTGGACACGAGGAACAGTTTCTTCCCTGAAAGGGTTGTGGAAGTCTGGAACAGGCTGCTCAGGGAAGTGGTGGAGTCTGTCCCTGGAGGGGTCTCAGAGCTGTGTAGATGTGCTGAGGGACAAGGCTTGGTGGGGACCTGACTGTGCTGGGCTAAGAGCTGGACTTGATGGTTCTAAAGGTCTCTTCCAGCCAGAACAATTCTGTGGCTCCAAGCTGGGCACCAGGAGGCTCCTGCCATGCCAGCTGAGCTGTGGGTGCTCAGGCAGCTCCCTCTGGGGCTGTTACGAGCCCTGGGTGGCAGTGTGAGGGGTGATGGTGGGATCAGGCTGAGAGCAGAGCAAGCTGCTGTGCTGGTGCTGCACTGACCTGCTGATTTTGTTTGTCAGCAAGGTCCCCTGGGGCCAGGCTAACCTTTCTCCATGGGCAGCCTGAGAATTAGCTACGACATTTCTTGTTAGGACACAAGCTCCAGGTGCCATTTTCTGCTGATGTCCAGGGTGGGTTTTTATTCCCCTTTACAAGTCTAACCCATTAGGGCTCTAATGCATCATCTAGATGATGATTTTTTGTGGCTTGATGGTTTACTTGGACCCTTTCCAGTCTTATCACTGGGATGTGACAGCTAATCAGTGAGCCCAGCAATGGAAAGGTCAATGTGATAAGGAGCAGCACACAGCCCCTGCCTCCCTTAGGTAATGTGTTCTTGTGTCAGAGCTGCCTGTGGGGAGGGAACACAGCACAGGATGAACCTGACCCACTGACAGGCTACACCACAAATCAGAGTCACTGAATGGTTTCAGTTGGCAAAGACCTTTAAGATCATGAAGTGCAGCCAGCAAACGAGGAGTGCTACATGTGCATAGGAAATCACTCCTGCCACCACCTCAAACCATCTCCTGGGTGCTGGGGAGGGTTGTTGTGATGATGAATGGCTCTTGTCACTTGTCTCACTACATGGGAAGAAGTGTGGCCACAGAAGACACTTTCCTTCAGAGAATTTTGTGTGTGTGTTGTGAAATGTTCTGCAGATGCCTGCTGTGGTGCAGATCATCGAGTTCAGTTGTCAGCCCAGCACCACTGTGCCCACAGTGCCATGGCTACATGGTTCTAAGACAGCTCCCTGAGCAGCCTGTTCCAGTGCCTCACCACCTTTTCAGTAATGAAATTGTTCCTAATATACCCTGGAGCAACTTAAGGCTATATCCTCTCATTGTTTTGATAGTACCCTGGGAGAAGAGCCCAACCCCACCTGGCTACAGCCTCCTTTCAGGGAGTTGTAGAGAGCCAGAAGGTCTCCTCTTAGCCTCCTTTTCTCTAGGCTCAGCAACCTCAGCTCTATCACCAGCCCTCTTCTCCAGACCCTTCACCAGCTTTGTTGCCCTTCCCTGGACACACTCCAGTCCTCAATGTGCTTCTTGGAGCAAGAGACCCAAAGCTGGATCCATACTCAGGGTGTGGCCTCACCTGCCCTGTGCAGAGGGGGAAATTGCTTCTCTGGTCCTGCTGGCCACACTCCTGCTGATCCAAGCTGGGATGCTGGTGGCCCTTTAATAAACACAGGCAGGCATGTGGTGAGGAGGAAACTGCTCAAGTTGTGACGTTATAGCGAAGAGTCACATGTTTGAAGGAGTGTTTGCCATGTTTTGGGGGCTGGTGTGCTTAATAAATGGATGAGTAATTAAGTAAACCTATACATAGTTAACTTGGGCATGTGACCAAGCAGGACAGACCTTTTGTCAGGGCATAGAGATTACCCCAGGTTGCCCAAAGGGGTGGTAGATGCCCCATCCCTGGAACCATTCCAGCTCAGCTTGCTGATCAGCAATCTGCTCTCGTTGCAGATGTCCCTAGATGGCCTCAAAAGGTCCCTTCCAACCCAATCCATTCTGTGATCCTATGAAACCTGAAGTTTTTGTGGAAAAGTGAATATTAGGTGACTTCCTTGCTGAATTTCCAATTAACTTTACTGTATTTTTTCTTTTGTTCCTGTTTATTGTAAAAATATCCTTTATTGGTTTACTGCTTATCAGGTATGAGATGATTTGTATCTGTCTGTGCAGTGCCCTAAGCCTTGTCCTGTTATTCTGCACTGGATAATTCCACCTAGAAAATGATGGGAGTTGTGAAACTTCTCAGTGGAATTAAACATGCAAACCCCACTGTGATTCAGGACAAATTAAGGACTACAAAACCTGAAGCTCTCTTAGATTTTTGTTTTTTATTTCAGCCTGATTTTTTTTTTTCCCTCCAGCTTTACAGCTAATTTTTTATTTGGCTTCTATGAGCTTATGGCTTACAAACTTATTCATATAAAACCCCTCTTAAATGGATATTGGAAGAGTATAAGAGTTATTGCAGATGTATTTCACTCTCTGCAAGACTGAGTTATTGGGTATGGAGCTGGGCCTTGAAGATCCTCAAAGTATTTTAGCAGATCTGGTTCCCCTTCACTGCCTGGTTTTGGATGAGCAGCAAGCAGAGTGAGTGTCACTGGAACCATCTCCTCTGTTGTTATGGGAACACCAGCAGTGGGGTGCCAGGGAAAGCAGCAGAGCTGATGTTTGTTGAATGACACAGAGTCAGAGCTCTGGAAGGAACAGATCTTTCCTCCTTGGAGACACTTAGACTATTGCTTTTGCAGTGATGCTTTGCAAACAAGCTGCAAGGACTTTGGAGATGTGTCCATGACAGTAAAACAGATGCTCCCAGGGAATGCTGCAGGCCTTGGGCAGAGTGGCTGGAAGCTGCCTGGCAGTTCTGAGGCTATAGATTGACATTGGCTGAACATGAGCTGGCTCATGTCTAGGCAGCCAAGAAGGGCACCAGCATCCTGGCCTTGATCAGCAGGAGTGTGGCCAGCAGGACTAGGGAGGTGATTGCCTCCCTGTACTCAGCACTGCTGAGGCCACACCTTGAGCACTGGGTTCCAAGAAGTACTCTGAGATGTTAGAGTGTGTCCAGAGAAGGGCAACAAAGCTGGTGAAGGGTCCAGAGAGCAGGGCTGGAGAGGAGCGGCTGAGGGGAGACCTCCCTGAAAGGAGGTTGCAGTGAGGTGGGAATTGGTCTCTTTGCCCAAGAACAAGTGATAAGGCAAAAAGAAAAGGCTCCAAGCTGCACAGGGGTGGTTTAGGTTGGGTATTATGGAAGATTTCTCTCCTGCAAGAGCAGTCGGGCACTGGAACAGGCTGCCCAGGCAGGTGGTGGCAGCGCCCCCCGCAGGTGTTTAAAGCCATGTAGACAGCGGTGCCCTGGCAGCTGGCTCGGCGGGAATGGTGGAGGTGGTCTCACTGCTGGGCCTTAAAGGTCTTTTTCAACCTTCAGGATTCCACGGTTCAGGTGCTGAGGTTCAAGGGGGTCTGCAGCGTGAGGCTACATCTGTTTCACACTAACAACCCAGGCTGTGCAAGCCTCTAGAACAAGCCAGGCTGCACTTTGAGTAGCCTCTCCTCTTTGAAGCGTGAACAAAACACTCAAGTGAGGTCTCGAGGGAGGTTTCAGGGGGAGACAAAGCAGCTCCAGTGCAGCTGCACTTTGCAACCATAAATATTCAGAGGTATGTGGGTAAAAATCCTTACCCGTGGGTGGAGAGACTCTTGTGGAGCTGCACACACCACAGTGCTTCCCTCTGCCCAACCAGCCCAGCCCAGCACTTGCTGCTTGTCCTTTGCCGTGCACCCACAGAGTCACAGAGCATCAGGGCTTGGAAGGGACCTCAAAAGATCATCCAGTCCAACCCTGCAGTGCACAGGCTACAGGAAATATATATGAGAAAAAAAGATGTGATTGTAAAGCTCCTTGGCAGTGAGCACACAGCTCTGAGTCTTGTAGCCTTCGGAGGCTGCTTTGGGTGGAGGAGATAGAGCTGGATGGTTCAGGAGCTCATTGAAAATGCTTTTTCCTGCTTTAAGACAAGGCAGAACCTTCTACATTTCTGGAGGCTGTTCAAGCATGAAGCTGTGAGCTGCAGCAAGGATTTCATTTCATTACTCTGCACTCCATCTTTCTGCCCCAAAATGTCTGAAGCTCTCAGGGTGTTAGAAATGCCCTGGCATGTAATGGTGAGACGTTGGCACTGTATCCCATTGGAAATTCACACAGAGTTTGCTCCCTGTGAATCTAAATCTGTCCTTCACCCTACTCCATGTGCAGGAGAAGGTGAGGAGGGTGTTACTAGCAGGCAATTTTCCAGTTGCATGCATGGTTTGCAGCACAGAGGTTTCTACAGTGTCAAACCTTGTGTTTTAAAGAATAGAAGTGGGGAAATGGAAGATGATTTTTTTTTTTCCTTCCCCTCTTCTAAGGATCACAGGATGCTGGGGGTTGGAAGGGACCTCCAGAGATCACAGAAACATTCCCTATGGAAAAGCCCCTCAGGATGTTATCTTTACTCTGCAAAGGTCACCCTTAAACCAGATCCCCAAGCACCACATCCTTTTAAACACATCCAGGGTTGGTAACTCCACCACCTCCCTGGGCAGCTCATTCCAGTCCCTGACCACTCTTGCTGGGAAAATGTTTCCTAATATCCAGTTTAAACCTCCCCAGCCTCAGCTTGAGGCCATTCCCCCTTGTTCTGTCTCCAGTTCCCTGTGAGCAGAGCCCAGCAGCAGCCTCTCCACAGTGTCCCTTCAGGTAGCTGCAGACAGCAATGAGCTCTGCCCTCAGCCTCCTCTGTTTCACACTAACCATCCCCAGCTCCTTCAGTCACTCCTCATCAGATTTATTCTCCAGGCCTTCCCCAGCTTCCTTGCCCTCCTCTGCACTGGCTGCAGCACCTCCACATCTCTCCTGTACTGAGGTGCCCAAAACTGAACACAACACTGGAGGTGTGGCCTCACCAGAGCAGAGCCCAAGGGGACAATCACCTCTCCATCCCTGCTGAACATAGCATTTCTGATGCCAGCCAGGATGCCACTGGCTTTCTTTGCCACCTGGGCACACTGCTGGCTCGTGGAGGTCATGGAGCCCAGCCCCTCTGCCAGAGCAGGACCATGGAATCGAGCTCAGGTCACATAGGAACATATCCAGATGGGTCTTGAAAGTCTTTCAGAGAAGGAGACTCCACAGCCTCTCTGGGCAGCCTGTGCCAGTGCTGAGGTGCATCCAGTCATGGTGTTTTGTTTGTAGAAGCACTGAGAATGCTAAACTCTCTGTAATGCTGTTGGAATTGCTGTGTCTGCAAGGGCTCCAGCTGTAGCTTCTGGATCTCTCTGGTCCAGTGAGTCTATGGAAGACCTGACTGACAATATTGGGGTGACTTCTAAAATCATAGAATGGTAGAGACTGGGAGGGAGCTCTGGAAGTCATCAAGTCCAACACCCCTGATAAATCAGGGAAACCAACAGCAGCTTGTCCAGGATCACAATGGCTAGGGGGGGTTGGGATCTCTCCAGACAAGGAGACTCCACAACCTCTCTGGGCAGCCTGCTCCAGGGCTCCAGCACCCTCACATCAAAGAAGTTTCTCCCCATGTTTATCTGGAACTAAATGAAACTGGCTTGGGTTATAGAATTATAAAGGTTGGGAAAGACCTCTAAGAGCATCAAGTCCAACCATCAACCCAGCACCACTATGGCCACTAAACCATGGCCCAAAGTGCCATGGCCACATAAATAAGAGGTTTATCATTCTTTGTTGCAGATCTGATTTACCCTTGTGTCTTGGGGAAAATGCAGCTGGCTTTTGCCCCCCTGCCCTCTGCAAGACCACTTTGTTTCTAGAGGCTGTTTAGCAGTTCTCAGTAGCACAGGAGCAGGTGTAAGCAGCCTGAGTAACACCTGCCTGCAGATGAAACAATTAATGCCATCAGGGTGCAGCAGACAATAGTATCTCCTGGTTGATGTGCTCAGCCATGGGCATGGAGCTCCTCACGTGTCAGGGCACACATTCCCCTTTTCCACCTCAACAGCTGGCCTGGGAGTTGCACTGTTGTGTGCTGGCTTCTTGCAACTCAGAGAACAACTGTGTGAAGAGCACCTCCTTAGTCCAAAGCTCTTTTAACTTCCAGCTTAGAAAGATAGCATCTGCTTGGTGTACCAACAGAAGCTGCTCTTTTGCTGTAGGTGCAGCTGGGGGTAGGCAAGCTGGGACTCTGATTTATCCATCACATGAGTTAACCCCCAAACCACACTTGTCTGGGGAGCTTTGTGTGTAAGACCTTCCTTTCTGATGTGGAGGGCAGAATAAGGTATTTTTGAGCTCACTGAACAGAGTCATAGAAGCCTTCTCCTTTGAAAACACCTTAAGGATCATTGACTCCAACCATTATGTAGCTCTACCAAGGCTAGTGCTAAACATGTTCCTCAGCATCACACCTCTGTGACTTTTAAACACCTCCAGGGGTGGAGATTCAAGCTCCCTGTTCCAGGACTTGATAATCCTTCAGTGGAGAAGTTTATTCTAAAGCCCAAGCTGAAAAAAAGAGAGCAGGTCTCACAAGTGGCTACTGAGAGGACTGGAGGTGTTTAGCCTGGGTAGGAGGAGGCTGAGGGGAGACCTTGTTCTCTGCAGCTCCCTGAAAGGGGATTGGAGTGAGGTGGGTTCAAGTGATAGGATGAGAGGGCCTCAGGTTGTGCCAGGGGAGGTTTAAGTTGGGCACAAAGAGCAATTTCTTTCTTGCAGGAGTGGTCAGGCACTGGAACAGGCTGCACGAGGAGGTGGTGGAGTCCCCACCCCAGGGGCTGTTAGAAAAATGTGTACCTGGTTTAGTGGGCACAGTTGGACCTGATGAACTGAGAGGTCTTGTCCAACCTTAATGATTCCAGGATTCTGAATCTCCCCTGTAGCAACATGAGGCCATTCCCTGTCACCCTATAAAGTACTTCTGGGGCTGTTATTTTAGATTGGAAACTGAGCAAGTTTTGTCTGGAGGGTGGGGAGAGCTTGTGTAAAAATGGGCACTGCAATTCTGGTTCTGTTCCCAAACTTATCTACTTCCAGTAGAGCAGCAGGAGAATCTGTACCACTAGAGATATTTCTGTTATCAGATCCTGCTGCAGCCAAGCTAATAGGTTAGCTACAAAAGGAAAAAGAGTTCAGAAGAAGATAAAAGGATTTTTTTTTCTTTCTGATACTAAACCTTGAAAAATAACCAAACTGATTTCTCTCTGTATTTACCAGGTAATCCCTCAGATCTGGGCGTTGTGTGTAGGAGGCTTTTATGTGCTTTACACAATGTTTTGAGATCAGTGGAAATGAAAAGCAATATCATTACCCTCTGGCCTTTTATCTTGCTGTGGTATCATCTCTGGAGGATGCAGCAGTGGGGTAGAGAGACCTCCACGCAGCAGCTAATCAGAGCCATTAGAGGAGACAATGCTGACCTGCAGTGTTCTCTGCAGTAAAACGCTGGTATCTGTCTCTGTTAGTCTGCTGCTGAAAGGATGCAGCCAGGAAGCAGCCATGCTCATGGAGTACTGTGCCCATGTCTGGGCTCCTCAGCTTGAGACAGGCAGCTACTGGGAGAGTCCATCAGAGGCCAAAGGGTGATGAGGGAATGGAGCATCTCTCTGAGGAGAGGCTGAGGGACCTGAGCTCTTTAGGCTGAAGGGAGACCTTTTCAATGCTTACAAATACCTTCAGAGTGGGTGCCAAGAAGATGGGACCAGTCTCTTCTCACTGGGCTGCCCAGGAAGGTTGTGGAACCTTCTCCTGTGGAGACATTCCTGTGGCCGTGTTCCTGTGTGGCCTGCCCCTGCTTTAGCAAGGGGATTGGGATGGGTGAACTCTGGAGGTCCCTTCCAACCCCTACCTTTCTGTGATTCTGTGCTAGGAGCCTCAAGTAAAATGAATTGCTACATGTTCTAGTAAAGTCCTTTGGCTGCTCAAAGGATGGGTGTTGTTGAGTGGGCTTCAAGTGCACAGTGCAAATCACAGATTCACAGAGTTGTTCACCTGGGGACATAATTCAATGGCCATGCTGGTGTGAGGTTGATGGTTGGACTTGATGCTCTTAGAGGTCTTTGAAGTGATTCTGTGACCTCTAAGAGCATCAAGTCCAGCTGTAAATCAGCTTAATTACAAATTAGCTCTCAATGCTGCTGGACTTTGAATGTGTTGGTAAATCATTAACGACCCAATGCAGCACAAGGCTGAGAAGCTCCATTCAGAAGCCCAGCCTGAGCTGGTGATTCTTGAAGAAGGGGGAGGAAAGGACTCAGAGTTAGGCCATGGCTGGGATTCCAAAAGCGAAGTAGCAGTTTTATTCTGCAGTGAAATGCCCAGGGAGTGTTCCCTGGCTCTGGTCTGTCACTGTCCCTGCTGCAGGAGCAGCAGGAGCAGGCTCTGCAGGGCCAGGGGACGTTGGCAGGTCAGTATTCTCCTGGCTGTGTCACATCTGTTACTGCTGTGTGAAGGGGAGGAAGTGGCTCTGGCTCCCACCCCTGAGAAAGGTCAGAGCATCGATTGATCTCCCTTTGTCTGAAGGCAATTGGAGGTACAATGCAAGTTTGGCACTTAAGGATTTGTTTAATTTCATTTAAAAATGGGTCGGGAAGGGGCAAAGTGCTGGGAATTCTTGTGCCATCCCTTGGTTTTCCAAAGCCTCTGGGATTCAAATCCAAGGGTGCTGCCTTCAGGGCCAGTGGAGAATTCAGTGGGGATGCTTTTTGCATCACCTCCTGGCTGTGTTTTTGTGGTGAAACAAGGGAAATTCTTCTCTCTAGAAAACTTTTATGGCCTTGTATTAAATTTAATCTACCTGCAGCACCTCCAAGAACAAGTCAGTGGCTTTAGTGCACTTTGTTTGGAGAAGTGCTGAGAAATTTGCAGACACACCTGAGGGCACTTGTGGTTGTGCCCTGGAAATCAGTTAGCATGCAGCATTCAGAGCTGGGACTGCTCAGTCTGGAGAGGAGAAGGCTCCAGGGAGTCCTTAGAGCAGCCTGCCAGGACCCGAAGGGGCTGCAGGAGAGCTGGGGAGGGACTTCTGACAAGGGCTTGGAGTGATAGGATGAGAGGGGATGGGTTGAAGCTTGAGAAGGGGAGATTGAGACTGGAGAAGAGGAAGAAATTCTTTCCATTGAGGGTGGTGAGGCACTGGCACAGGTTGCCCAGGGAGGTCGTGGATGAACCCTCCCTGGAGAGGTTGAAGGCCAGGCTGGATGGAACCTTGAACAATCTGTGTCCTGTCTGTGGCAGGAGGGTTGGGACTAGATGATCTTTAAGGTTCCTTCCTATCCAAATCATTCTGTGATAGTGCAGAGTCCTTTATCAATACTCATCTGGGCAGTTTCAGACAAGTGAGGCATTTTCCAAGTATTTCAGAAACAAAGGGAGGCTCCTGTCTTGTCTTGCCTCTGCCTTGGTGTGCTGCCCTGCTCTGTAGGCACACAGGGCTGGTTGTGTCACCCCAGCTCCCAGAGGGGTCCCCAGGAGTCTGCTTTGGTCTGTGTCTGATCTTGTGTGTAACTCTGAGACAGTGAAAGGGAAAGAGGAAGGTGGCAGTGGCACTGTGTGTGACACACATGGAATCTCTCTGTGGGATAAATGTTTCTCCTGTCACATCCTCCTCCCCACTGTGAGAATCTTGAGAATGTGCATTTGTGTTCTGCTCTTTGGGACCAGCATGCCCAGAAGGCAGCAGCTCTGTGCTGCTGTGGTCTGCTTGGAGCTGGCTGATCCAGGCTTGGGCTTGTTCTGGGGGTCCTTGTTTGACAGTTTGAGCCTAAACCCACTGTGAGCTTTGCTGCATTTGTGGAGGGATTGTGGAGTGTCCTCCTGAGGTTTCCATCTGAGGAGCAGCTCTGCTCATGAATAAAACCCTCAGTGTTTGCTAATTAATGTTATGCTACTGATGAGTGAGACATGAGGCAATGCAACAGGTTCCTGCTTAAATCCAGCACCCTCTGCTGCTTGCCTTTGGTGGAAAAACAGACTGCTTGTGTTTCCCCAGCTGTTGTGTCACACAAATACTGAAAAAAAGCTTCTCCTGGTGGTCACTAAGTTCTGCTGTGCTTTTTTTCAGAGGGGAGGAATGGTTTAGTTTCCCTTCTCCTATGGTTAGTCTTTTTTTTTTTAATCTACTTGTGTTGAATAAAGAAGTCTTCTGAAGAACCATTAAGGTTGGAAAAGACCTTAAAGATTATCAAGTCCAACCACCAACCCAACACCACCATGTCCATCCAACCATGCCCCACAGTGCCATGTCTGTGTGTTTCTGCACACCTCCAGGGTTGCTGACTCCACCCTGGGCATCCTCTTCCAGTGCCTGACTGCTCCTGCAGGAAATTGTTCCTAATACAACCCCGAACCTCCCCTGGCACAACCTGAGGCTCTTTCCTCTCTTGTTGCTTGGTACCATCAGGGTGATCTGTAATGAAGCACAAGTGAAGCTGGTAAAAAGGAAAACAAACCCACCCATGTTTTTCTAGATTTGCTTTCCACTGGTATGTGGAAGTGCCAAGACAACAACAAGTGTCCAGCAGGAGCAGGGCAGTGATGGTGCCCCTGTACTTGGCCCTGGTGAGGCCACAGTTTGAGTACAGGGTTCAGCTCTGGGTACCACAGCATAGCAAAGACATTGAGGTCCCAGAGCATGTCCAGAGAGGAGCTATGAGGCTGGTGAGGGGTTTGGAGGACATCATACAAGGAGTAGCTGAGGGAGCTGGAGCTGATTAGTCTGGAGAAGACTGAGAGGAGATCTCATTGCTGTCTACAACTACCTGAAAGGAGCCTGGAGTGAGGCTGGTGTTGGTCTCTTCTCCCAGGTAACCAGGGATAGGATGAGAAGAAATGGGCTTAAGCTGTGCCAGGAGAGGTTTAGGTTGGGCATCAGGAACAATTTCCTTACTGGAGGAATGGTCAGGCACCAGAGCAGGCTGCCCAGGGAGGTGCTGGAGTCCCCATCCCTGGGGATGTTTAAGAAGCCTGTAGATGTGTCCCTTCAGGGTGTAGTTCAGTGGCCATGGTAGCTGGGTTGTGGTTGGACTCAAAGGTGTGCAAGGTCTTCTCCAGCCTTAATGATTCTATGGTTCTGGTTCTATGGTTGATGCATCCTGAGGTGAAGTGGATGAGTGTCTAAAAGAGAAGTGAGGAGAGGATTTCAGACACATGTTAACGTGGCAGAGTGAGCTACAGAGCAGCTGCATTGTCAGGTTTGTGCACTGCTCAGAGGGCTGAAGTGCTCCTTTGGGGACAGCAGCACTGCCACAGTGGCACTGATACTGCAGCACTTTACCAAGTGGTAAAATGGAAGCCATTTATTCTAACTTGACAGTGGCTTGGGTTGGTTGGGTTGGGGTTTTCCCCTGGAATATGGAATGGCAGGCTCCATCCCCTAATAGGGAATGGAAGGCTTCATCCTCTCCAGTTTAGTCTGCTTCACCCTTCATAATGTTGATTTTAGTGTATATTTTTCTCACCTTTTTTTTTTTTTTTTTTCCTGAACTTGACAAAAGATCTAAATTTTAATGCAGCTGACAACATAAAAGCCAAGTTTTAAGAAATCTTATTATGGTAATTACATTTCTCTGCTGGAAGCTAATGTGTGTTACATGGAAAGACTTTCCCTGGCTGGGGAGCAGTGTGAAGGGGCAGTGGGGGAAAGAAGTGAGGAGCAAGGCTTTGGTGTAAGCTAATTTCAGTGTGTGTGAAGGACTTGAGACCAGTAAATGCCTTCCAGTGAGTTTTGCTATTTCCCCCTACTTGTGGTGATGAGGAATTTCTCCCAGAGATGTTTCATTCAGGCCTAACTTAGCTCAGAAAAATGCCTGAGCTGTTGTAGCTCCTGATCCTGGTGTATACATTGTGCATAACATCAAAACCCAGACTTGGCAGAGCAAGTGCAAGGCTTGGAATGCTCTGGGGACTCTGAAATTTGGATGTGGTTAGCAAAGAATCACCCAAACTGATATTTTTAGAAACCATTTCCTAAGCATTTCCCCAGGGGTGGTGCAGTTCAGGAGAACTACATTCATCAAACAACTTCTACTGCTTTATCTGCACAAAGTGTTTGAAATAAGATGACCTGGGGGAAGTCCTGGAGAGGTCCCAGAGCAGATACAGATCCACCTACTGAGGATGAAAGTTCTCCTTGGAACAGGGGAAAATGAGGTATAGAAAGGCAGAGAATGAAGGAGGTGCAAGGGAGAAGATGCTTGTTTGGTAGTGGGGGAGAAATGGGAGTGGTTCCAGCACTGCAAACTGGAAAGAGAAATAGATGAGGATTAATTGTTGTCCATTGTTGTGCAGGAGAGGCAGGGGCAGACTGAGGTGACCTCAGAAGAGGATTAAATTGTCCTTCTCCATTCTGCCTTCTGCAGGAGAGGCAGGGGCAGACTGAGGTGATCCCAGAATTCCAGCATGGTGGAGATCATCTAGCCCAAACCACCTGCTAAAGCAGGATCACCCACAGCAGGTTCACAGTATCCAGACAGGTTTGGATCTCTTCAGAGAAGGAGGCT
>WBNM01000986.1:132272-268383 GCA_013399055.1 Ramphastos sulfuratus | reverse complement strand
TTATTATTATTATTATTATTATTATTATTATTATTATTATTTTTAAGTTCCCCAAGAGGAATTGTTGAACATAAGTCTCTAATATAAAGCTAACACTGGGGCTACTTGCAAGACTCTTTGTAGAAAGATGTGCAGTGTGGGATTGGTGATCAGATATCATACCCTTAGAGTGTCATTAAAGCTCCACCTTATTTGTAGTGCACTGTTGTGAACATTTACGTCTATAACAAGAGAAGGCAGATAATGATAATGAAGCCATTTTGTATGGCACCATCTACTTAGACATGGCACAGAAGAGAGTTTACATCCAGAAGGAAACTGCAGCCCAATGAACCTCTGCGAAGCAGTTTGAGAAACATCCATTTTATTAAAAGACAGCTGCTTTTTTTTTTTGTTTCCCATGGGTATCATTGATAGTTGTTTTGGTTTTCTTCAATTAGCAAAGACTAGGTGCATGTGAGGTCCAACATTTCAGTTTTACCTAAATTATAGGTTGATACAGCTACAGTGTATATAGGTTGATATAGCTACAGTGAACATTAACACACATGGAAGTACAGCTGTGGGAAAAAAAAGACAAATTAGATTTAGTCAATACTTTGAAATGTCCCTAATATAGCAAATATTTTGTATTTCTGCTGAACAAATAATCCCTTATATTCACAAGAATTTAAGGGCAATGTCATTTACCTTTTGGCAGATTAAAAGAAAATTCAACATTCGGTGGGAGGAAAGATTCATTTTTATCATATCTCTAGCACAAAATCATTAGTAATTTCCCTCTCTGGCCTTCAGCTTGCATATCCTGGTGCACAACTGAAGGACTAGAAGGAATTTTGGTGTATATCACCAATAAAGATTTCCATAATGGTTTAATTCAGTATATGAATGTGCTTCCATTCAGATGAAGAGATGGCACAGCAAGGTTAAACACCTTTTTGGAAATATTTTATTAAATATCATAAGCTTCAATGGCTTCTTCCCTGTAAACTGCAGCTTAGCAGCCTGTTGATTGCCTCTGAACTATGCTCATTTCTATTGGATTATGGAATTATGATGCCCACTACTGTTTATGTCATATGGGCATGTTAGCCATATCTTACCCTTTCTAGGAAATATTAAATATTGCAAACCAGGAGATACTGAAGTAAAAGTGAATTATACTTTCTTTACATACATATTTGGGTTTTTTATGTCTTCTACAGTGAAAAATAAATACCAAATTGTTTCATACTGCTTTTAGACTTGAATGTAGACATTGTGCTAGTCTAGTATTTAGTTTGCTTTACTACTTGGTGATGGTTCTTGGTTTCGGTTTCTAAGACCAGGTTGGGGCAGAGAGGTTGTGTACTGCCCTGCATATGCAAAGAGAGAAAAAAGCCCTCCTGATGTAGGGTCTAAAACTTCTGAAATTAAGGCAGATTGCCAAAGCTTTATCATGTTGTGTGAAGGTCTGCCATTGCTAATGAGCATTACTAGTAAGATTGTTGCACACAGAGATCCAGCTTGAATCCTGCCCAGTGCAAACACACTGGCCCTTAAGGTGAATGGGGTGAATCTCAGCTTTGGCTGCTCAGTTCCTATCTCACCCCTTCATAACCCTAGAAATCAGACACATTCCTATGTAATATACAGATATAATACCTTGCATGACAGGGCAACCATTTTGAACAGAGAGATATGCAAACATTCTGCTTCTAAGGCCTAATGAGTTTAGCGCAATGGCTGTTGAGAGCTGCGTGTTGCAGTCATGGCATCATGTAGTCTCATGGGTGTGCCCCCACCACAGATGACTTCTTGATGATGTCTAGGAAGCTTTGCTTAAAAAGAAGACAAAACAATTCAAGCCCTTGGTTAAAAAATGGGAAAATAAATTACATTGTCTATGAGCTCAATGAGCCATATTTCTCGACTTAAAAGCAATGAATTAACTGCTAAATAAATGGCTTGACAAAATCAGAATGTAAATTGTAGGGAGGGAAAAGGAGAAGGGAAATAATTGGGGAAACTTTAATTGTTCACAGTAGGTTAAATTCTTACCCTATGGCATATTGACAATAGCCCCTTACAAAGCCTTCTTACAGTAGTGAGCTGGTATGCCACATTAGCATTTAAGTTTGGATTTGGCATGACTGCCCCCACACTCCTACTGTGCTTTGGTTCATGCTATAGAGTGGGTTCCTTTTGGATGAAACTGAATTGCGGTATGTGCTCCAGCAGTGTGCTTAGTGTGATCCAGCTGCCAGCAGTATTCATGTCCTTAGGACCACGGTAAAACTAGTTTAAAATAGCCTAGGGTATAGATATGGGATGTTCAGCACCATCTGGAGCCCCCAGCACAGGAAGGACATTGAAGTATTTGAGCCGGCCCAGAGGAGGGCCACGAAGATGCTCAGAGGGCTGGAGCAGCTCTGCTATGAGGACAGGCTACAAGAGTTGGGGCTCTTCAGCCTGGAGAAGAGAAGGCTTTGAGGAGACCATATAGTAGCCTTCCAGTATCTGAAGGGGGCCTACAGGAAGGATGGGGAGGGATTATTTACAAGGTCTTGCAATGACAGGACTAGGGGCAATGGGTTTAAACTGGTAGAGGAGAGATTCAAACTGGATGTTAGGAGGAAGTTCTTCACAGTGAGGGTGGTGAGACACTGGAACAGGTTGCCCAGGGAGGTTGTGGCTGCTCCCTCTCTGGAGATGTTCAAGGCCAGGTTGGACGAGACCTTGAGTGACCTGTACTAGTGGGAGATGTCCCTGCCTATGGCAGGGGGTTGGACCTAGATGATGTTTGAGGTCCCTTCCAACCTTACCATTCTATGATTCTATGATTTATTCTACTGTACGGGTGCTCTTTTAGTCACAGTACTTGCTACTGAAAAGCCAAGGTGCTTGCTGCTACTTTTTCTCTGTTTTCACTCTTTTCTGATGCTTACACTCGGAAAGCTCTGAAGGTATCTGAAGGATATTCTAGCCAAGGTGAAGCCTAGGTTAGTTGCTGTGAATGTGCACACAGCAGTTGTTGCATACACATCAGTGATAACCAGAGTTCAAAATTAGAAGGCACCAAAAAGGAGAGCTGAATTACTGTTAAAAGACAACAAATGTGCGAAGATTTAAATCTGCTGGCATTTTTGTGCCTGAACTTTGCAGACTGGGTTTTCCTGGTTCACAGCAACTTTGGAATGTAGTTTCCTGAGTCACTATTGTGACTAGAGTGAAGAGTAAGGGATATACAGTGTGGTTTTAATTTCAGAAAATCTGAGGCTCTTCCTGGCCTGTGAATCACATCTACATCACCAGGTTTAACCTATCATGGACTTTTCTTCCATTAATTTGTATAATTTCTTTTTGAACTCATTTATGGTTTTGGCCTTGCAAGCATCCTGTGTAATGTGTTTCACAATTTCATTATGCAGCGTGTGAAAAAGTACTTCCTTTTGCTGTAAGTCTGTTGCCTGAAAATTCAATTTGATATCTTTACTTCTTATGTTAGAAGAAAGAGAGGGAATTGCTGTTCTTTGTTTACCTCTCTCAAGTAATCTCTAATTTTATAGACCTCTATTATAGCTCTCTCCAACCACCTTTCTTCAGCCTTGAACAAGAATATCCAATGTAATTGAAAACAAACAAACAAACCGCCAACCACTCTGTATCTACATTAGATTTTTTGTTCAATGTGAGGTCTGAGGCAGATAGTTTAATTTACTGTTCACTGCTTGGTTGCTTCTGGCTGTACCAAACTAGAAGGTCTGTGCCAATTTCAGTATAAACATACTCCAAGTGCCATGTCACTGAAACCAGTGACTGCTTCCAGTTTCAGCTTTGGACCCCTGAAATGATTTCCCTTCAGGTGTTCAGCTCTCAGGATCAGCTGATTTGACCTATCATTCCACCCTTCACCACTCAATTACAGTCTAATGTAGATGTGATGTTACTCTTCCAGTATGAAAGCTTTATCTAACTCCCTGTGATCCTAGTTACCTGCTCTGTGTTTTATCTCAAGTCTAGTAATTCTTCTTTGTGGTGGTGGAACAAACACAAAGCATTTATACAATACCATCATTATGTTTTCTTTTTTTTTGCCCTTCATTTTTTCCCTACTAGTTTACATGCAGTAGTATGCTTTCCTAGCAGCTTACATGCTGCTTTAGTTCACTGAACTGATGTTTTCAGACCCTTGTCCACGTGGTACTGTGGTGGGTTGAAATTACTCCCAAAATAAAAGCACTGGACTGGCTCAGGTTTGGAAGCAAAATGAGTTTATATGTACAAGCAAGCTGAAATCTAAAAGCATAAAATACAATGTATATGTACAAAAAATATTTACATATATTTACAATGATTTACAATTCAGAAACAACACAAAGACCCCCCTCGAATTGTTCCCCCACCGCTCTGGACAAGGGAACAGGGCAATAGCTCTCCCCCCAGAGAGAAAGGAGAGAGAAAAAGTCCTGCTGTTAGTACTTAGCCATAACATGAGTTCCAGTCAAGGTCAGTGTAGCAAAAAGCACCAGCCCAAGCGAAGAAGAGAAGAGGAAAAAAGAATAGTTTGTGTAGCACAATTTATCCTAACCCAGCAAGCGAATGGAATGATACAGACTTATCTTTGTTTTTCTTTTCTATCCAATCTCCTATTTTATTTACTTTTTACTGTTTTTTTTTTTTTCTATTCTATTCTGGAATTTTCCTATTTCTTGTTTATAATTTAGAACCAGGCTAGAGGGTTAGTTTTAAACCACCACAGACACAAAATCTCTTCCCTACGTGGCAGAGCTCAACCAGAGCACACTGTGTATATGTGTACTCACATAGATGTTTTCTTAATGTATGCTATTTTGCAACTGCAAGAATGGAATTTACTTTGCCCTGTTACTTTCTAGTCACTCCCTGTCATATTTCTGAGCTCTTTGTAGACAAATTCTCCCTCTCTGGAGGTGTTCAAGGCCAGGTTGGACGAGGCCTTGAGTGACCTGTACAAGTGGGAGGTGTCCCTGCCTATGGCAGGGGGATGGAACTAGATGATCCTTGAGGTCCCTTCCAACCTTACTATTCTATGATTCTATGAAATTACTTTTTTTGTTCTGCTTTCAATTATTTAGTATCATCAGCATACTTAAATATTCGCCCTGTTTTTCATCCCACCTTATGGATATAGTCCCAGTACACATCATTGTGTGATTCCGCTAGGCTTCCCTCCACTGTGAAAACTGGTCACATATTACTCAGCTTCTTATCTTTTACCAATTTACCACTCCAAGTGAGAATCTTATCTTTTGCTCTAACACTTCATCAAAAACTTTCGGGATATGCAAGCAAATTGCACTAGTGAGATTACCCTTTTCCATCTGTTCACTCTCTGATGAACTTCATAACTTTTGGTGGTATGGCTTCCTTCTTCAGAAGCTTTATTGACTGTGCCATTCTGTGAAATTTAGTGGAAATCAGACAAATTGTCTGTAGTTCTCTGGAAGATCTCTCCTCCAAAATCTTTTTAAAATCACTTCTGCCACTTTTTGTTCCTCTGAAACAGAGACCAGTTTTCAATGTTTGNTGTAATATAATTTTCTCTATTAAAATATTCCAATTAGCCTCAAACCAGCACAAGTCTCCTCAGAACTTTAGGGTAACATCGCATGAATCTAAGTATTTACTTACTAATTTTGATAATGTATTTTTAAATCTCTTCTACTGATATTTTAATATTAAACAGTTGCTCAGACTTGTTCCCTTAGGTTCCATTGTAGACATTTCCCTCAGCTTTCCTGTAATGAAATCTGATACAGGGAATTAATTTAGGATCTTGTGATTTTGGATACCCCAAGGTTTTAATTTACAAAACTATCTTAGATTTCCATTAACGAAAAGCCCATGTCATTCCCACTGAAGAACACTTCATCATCAGGAGTCTTCATCAACACTTCACTGGATCATCAGGAGTTAAAGAAGTCGCAGAGGAAAAATCCCTATTAGTTCAATTGTTTATTCTCCTTGTCTGCTCTGAGATCACTGTGGTGACTATGCCAGATAAAGTTATCTGTGGAAACTGGGCATTCTCTTATCTCTGCTATGCCCATCAGTGAAGTGCTGAGACATCTAGGAGACATTTTAAAGTAGAGATAAGTTTTTCAAAGTTTTCGGTTTTGATTTTTTTTGCTTCTCACTTCCTTTGTAACTTCTTTCATAGAAGTCTTGTTGGAACTCCTCTTACTGACAGAATATGTGGGGTAATGAAAAAAGGCAAGAAGGATTAATTGACTTGTATTGTTCCTTTGCATAAGACCATGTCTGTCTACTCATAGGACTTCCAAATCTTTTGTTTTCAACTTCCTTCAATGATCCTGGGCTCTGACTTCTCATTTTGTGTATCTTTAATCATGAATTATCAGCCAGCTGGAACAGCAGGAGAAGGATAGTTCATACATGCCCTGTGCTCCAGTTAGTCTCTGTAAGAAGTGCACAGAAGCTCTGCTGTTTCTCTCTCTAAGGCTGGCAGAGAAATTACCAGCAGCTTATCACCCCAGCAAGTTTTAAGGTAAGCTTAGCCGCTAAGAGTTGATACTGGAATATTTGTCATCAGCACTCAGGGGAACCATTCACACTTCGGATTTGTATAAACTTTACATCTTAATGTGAAAAACCATATGCATCCAACACATGTAAAGCTGCATTTGAATTCAAATGAGATTAAGAAGTAGTTCCCTGACAGTCATGTTTTTAGAAGTCTGTAGTAATGCCTTGACGTTGAAATATCTATATCTTTATTTATTTATTTATTAGTGGACCCCAGTAATGTTGAATGCCATTTACTGTGAACTGCTGAATCTACAGCAACAAAAGGAACAGCAAACTTTGGTTCCAAAGGTAGGGGCCACTTCTGGCCATCATCAGTTCTCACAGATTTTTGGCATTGTTATTTCTTAAGAGTGAAGTCCAACAAATGACCCTTTGTGATAGTGATATGAATCAATGGAGACATAAGTAAGTGGGAGATGACAATAATTGGAGAACCTTGATGACTAAGGAGTTGCTAGCTCAGGGACTCCCAAATACAACCCAACCATCTGGTCAGCCATTTAGTTGCCTGCTGTGAAGGCTCTGCATTTTAAAATTGTGTTATCAACTTTACAATAAAGAAGCAGCCATTTGAGCATCAGTTTGCAGAACAGACTGGACTAAGGGATCCATTTTTAAAATATAACCCTTTCATATAGATAGGAGTAGGAGATAAAAATAAAAATTCACCTTTAGCATACAACCAGCCAACCAGCAAGAAGAGAACAGAGAGACTGTTAGAATAGTTATCTCTAGTCCATCATGTTGCTGGAGGAAAACCAAATTGGTGGTGTTGTGCCCTTTCCATCTGCTCCCCACTACCTTCTCCTCCTTCCAGAGTAACTGCAGAAAGTATTATTTCATAAAAAATTAAAAAAAAAAAACCCCAAAAAACCCAACCCAGACAAGATGAAAGGCACTGCCAAAACCCATACCTTTAAAAAGCATAAAGACGCCTCTGAGTGCTTGAGCAGGTGATGAAATAGATGTGAATTGATGGGAAAAACCCAACCTCTGGTAGCAGTTAGATACACAAAGGTCTCTCTTAGCCTGAAAACCCATTGTAGATGATTTTGTGCAAAAATGGATGCTTTCCTTCCAAGAAAGCTAGTACAGCAATTAAGACAGCTTTTTTTTTTTTTCTCTTGATAGGTTGGAACAGTTGATATGCAATAGTTAGAGAGAATAAACTCCTCCAAAGTACCATCTTTATAAGCAATAACTTCTATTTACTGTGTAGAAGATTCACTGGACATTTGGTAAAGCTACTGTTAGAAAGCAGCACCCTTCTGCTGTTGCAAACACATGATCTGCTCAATACAGATACTCCAAGCTCCCTTCTTTCAGGCACTTAGCTTTGTTAAGAATTCAGATCCTCCTGGGCAGAGACTGTAAATGCTGTCAGAGTGAATCAGCCCACCAAGGGAATTTTTCTTGCAATTCTGGAGCTAGTTACTTGTTACAGTTTTCACTCACATGAACTCACATGTCTTTGACAGGACAAGAGGCAATGAGTGGAAGTTCAGGCATAGGAAGTTCCATGTAAATGTCAGGAAAAATTTCTTGACTGTGAGGGTGACAGAGCACTGGAACAGGCTGCCAAGGGGGAGTGTGGAGTCTTCCTCTCTGGAGATATCCAAGACCTGCCTGGATGCGATCCAGTGTGATCTGGTATAGGTGATCCTGCTCTGGCAGGGAGATTGGACTGAATGGTCTTTCAAGGTCCCTTCTAGCCCCTGATATTCTGTGATTCTGTAATAATTATCTGTAAGCAGTGTATTTTTAATGAAAAAGTAACTAGCATACAAGTATTGTAGGACTTGGCATGTTTCATGGAATTGTGTGATAACATGGTGTGGGGGGAAGCTGGGAGGTAGGAGACTTGCCCATGCAATGTCAGTGATTCAGAACACATCAATGCACACAGAAACACTCACGTGTCTGTGCACATGCCTGCTGTCAAATGCTATTTATAATGACCAAAAAAAGCCCAAAAAAATCCCCAATCCCCCCAAAAAAATGGCCATCAAGGTGCTCTTCTTATTCTTGAGAAAAGAACCAGCTCAGTGAAGCTGGTGAAGGATATAGAGAACAAGTCTTATTGAGGAGTAGCTGAGGGAACTGCAATTGTTTTGTCTGGAGAAGAGGAGGCTCAGGGAAGACCTTATCGCTGTCTATTACTACCTGAAAGGAGGCTGTAGTGAGGTGGGGATCAGTCTCTTCTCCCACATAACTACTGATAAGGCAAGAGGAAATGGCCTCAAGTTGCACCAAGAGGAGGTTTAGATTAGGTATTAGGAAAAATTCCTTTACTGAAAGAGTGGTCAGGCATTGAAACAGGCTGCTGAGGAATGTGGTGGTGGAGTCATCATCCCTGGAGATATTAATAAAGCAAGTAGACATGGCACTTTGGTACATGGTTTAGTGGGCGTTGACAGTTGGACTTGATGATCTATGAGGTCTTTTCTAACCTTAATGATTCTATGATTCATTTGCATGACTTATGATTAAAACACAGATAAAGTTACTGTGCATGCATTATGCTCAAGTGGTGTCCTACAATTGGTCTAGAGTACAGTTTTATTTCTGTGGAAATTGATACAAAAATATCTGTGTCCTCTATTATAAGAATGGGCTTTTACTTTTTTAGTGGGCTTTGAAGGTAGTGCACAAATCTTTACTGTGCAATGCATGTTAAAAACCTAGTCAGTGGCTAAACTTAATGTCAAGACTTAGATCCTTAAATATAGAATCATAGAATGAATCATAGAATGGTAAGGTTGGAAGAGACCTCAAGGATCATCTAGTTCCAACCCCCTGCCATAGGCAGGGACACCTCCCACTAGTACAGGTCACTCAAGGCCTCGTCCAACCTGGCCTTGAACCCCTCCAGGGAGGGAGCAGCCACAACCTCCTTGGNCCTGTCCAGGTCCCTCTGGATGGCATCCCTGCCCTATGGCAAGTTGACTGTGCCACACAGCTTGGTGTCATCTGCAAACTTGCTGAGGGTGCACTCAATTCCTCTGTCCACGTCACTGACAAAGATGTTAAACAGCACTGATCCCAGCACTGACCCCTGAGGGACACCACTTGTCACTGGTCTCCAGGTGGACATTGTGCTGTTGATCACCACTCTCTGCGTGCGACCATCCAGCCAATTCCTTATTCCTTATATGTCTGCCTGTGAAGTGAATAGGAAACTGTTTTTGCTTTAATTGTACTTACCTGCTCTCTCTGATATCTTCAAGTAAAGCAGTAGTCTAGGATCTCTTAAAGCATGCAGGACCTTGTTTACCACACTTGGCTTCCTAAGGGAAGGGGACTGATGTACCTCGGTGCTGTTCTGGAGCAATCATTTCATGCAGCAATGGGTATGATCCAAACCTCCCTGGGCATCATAATTCTCAAAAACTGAGGAAAATAGATCCCTGAGCAAGGGTGAAGGTATATCTTATTTCTAATTTCACCCTCTGAGTCAGCAGTAATTGCCAGCTGTAAAAATGGGGCATGCAGTTTTGAGTTTGAAAAATCGACCAGAGTTGTCAGGGTGGCTGCATTTTGAGCCTCATAGTTGTGGCTGCTCCCTCGTATGCTGCTGAGTCCTGTACGTGTTCTTCACAAAAAAATCAAGGTCTAATTTTGGGTTGTATTCTGTGGTAAGAAAGGAAAATATCTATCTTTCCTTCTCTCCAGGTGAGCTCTCTCGTGTTCTTTGGAAACTTATTTCTCACCCAGATAAAAGTGAAAAGAGCGAGTGGGTCACCAGATGCTAGGATGTGCAGATGCTTCATGGGCAACATTTTTTCTTTTCTCAGCAAGGTATCATCTGTTCCTCAAAGCACTTTTTCTCTTCTCCTTTCTTGGAAACATAGTCCAGACAAGGACCAGATGGTTTATGTCAGCTCCAGGATGGATTATTGAGTTGTGTCATGCCTGAAGCTGAATGTGAGCATAGTACACCAGTTCTGGCTGGTATGGAAATTGGCTGTGCACTTTCTGGAGGGTTCAAGCCTGTGCTCAGATATTTCCCTAGCTGATTTCCAGAGAGCTTCCAGTGTTTCATTTCCAGAACAAAAGGTTCAGGGTTTTGCTACATGTGACACCCCAGTTTGAACTAGGAGCTATCTTTCTCCTAGCCAGTGCAGATGTTCCAGTCCAGTATGAGGTGTGAGAAGAGCAAGAGTCCCTCATTCCTTGCCTCTCGGCCTCAGCTATGTAGTGGAGCACCCCCCAGAGGAGATCAAGTGAATGATGAATCTGCCTGCTTGCAGGAGACACTGAAAAAACATGAGAAGCATCTTTCTTTTATGCTGCCACATCAAAGAGCCTTTTTATTTCCATTAATTACTTAATCCAAAACATAAATTTGACTTTCCAAATGCCAAAGTGCTAGATACAACTACTGCTGTTGCGATTTTAGGCTGATGGACAGCATATATAAGACTCATCTTAAACACTTACACCAAGTCTCCTTATGTAATCGTCTAACTTTAGTTTCCTGTAAAAACAGGCATTGCAGTGCCTCAGAAAGAGGATAGGGAATTGATATGCTTAAGGATGGGAAACCCATTTACTTCTAGCTTCAAAGCTTGAAAGAAAGACACAGAATAAAAGAAAGCCTTCAGAGTCTATCTTCTGGCCTAAGGCAATGGAACAACCCTATAATAGGCTCCTTTTTTTTTTTTTTTTCCCTTCTCAGGCACCCTGGTAACATAAATTACTTCTGTTCTGTCACGAGATCACATTAAGGATGTGTCATGTAGGATCCCATACTCTTAAGGCATGACTCTGAATAGCAACAAAGAACCACGTGAAGTCTCACAGAGTTATTAATTCAACTCATGTCACACCCGGACACAGCCAGATATAGAATGTGCTGTGGCAAACTCCAGCCATAAGGAGCTTTGGCAAAAATGCTACTTGACAAGTGGGCTTTTTGTCTCAACAATCTCCATAAAAGCACCTGTCAAAGAGGAATAGAATTTGCTTTTTTATAGTGCTTCCAGGACAATACCTGCAAATACCAGCAGATGAATGCTTCTAGGCCAAGAGTCCAATTCAAAGAATCACAGAATCACCATGGTTGGAAAAGACCTCTAAGATAATCAAGTCCAATGATTATCTAACTCTACCAGGGCCACTACTATATCATATCCTTGAGCACCATATCTAGATGGCTTTTAAATGCATCCAGGGATGGTTATTCAACCCCTTCCCTGGGCAGCCTGTTCCAGTATTTGATAATGCTTTCGGTATAGGAGTTTTTCCTAATGTCTAACCTAAATCTCCCCTGGGGTAACCTAATGCCATTTACTCTTGTCCTGTCAGTTGTGATTGTGAAAACCAATGCCCACCTCTCTACAACCTCATTTCAGGTAGCTATAGAGAGCAACAAGGTGTCCCCTCAACCTTCTTTTCTTCAGACGAAACAATCCCAGCTTCTACAACCACTCCTCCTAAGACTTGGTCTCTAGATCCTTCATTGATACAGATATTAAACAGGAGTGTCTCCAGCATCGATCCCTAGAGAACTCCACTTGTGACTCACCACCAGCTCCATTTACTACCACTCTCTGGACCCAACCATCCAGCCAGTGTTTGACCCAGGAGAGTGTACACCCATCCAGTCTAGGACTGCCAATTTTTTCATAAGGACACTGTGGGGAACAGTATCAAATACTTTACTGAAGTCCAGGTAATAACATCCACAGCCTTTCCACTACAGAATCACAGAATCAGCATGGTTGGAAAAGACCTCTGAGCTCATCAAGTCCAACAAGCAGGTTACCTGGTCACAGAAGGAGATGAGGTTCATTAAGCATCACCTGTGCCTTTCATGAACCCATCCTGACTAGCCCCGATCACCTGATTGTCCTGTAAATGGTATATTATGGCACTCAAGATAATTTGTTCCATGATCTTCCCTTGTCCTGCTATTAAAGACTGAGGCAAAGCAGGCATTAAGTACCTCAGTCTTTTCCTCATCCTTAGTCACTATGTTTCCCCCTGCATCCAATAAAGGATGACAATTCTCTCCAGTTCTCCTTCTGTTGTTAATGTATTTATAGAAGCATTTTTTAATTATCTTTTATGGCAATAACAAGATTGGGTTCTAGCTGGGCTTTGGACCTTCTAATTTTCTCCCTGCATAGCCTCACTGTGACTGTAGTCCTCCTGAGTGTTCCAACCCTTTTCCAAAGGCCATAAACTCTCCTTTGGTTCTGGGGTTCCAGCCACAGCCCTCCATTAAGCCAAGCTAGCTTTTTTTCCCATTGGGCTGTCTTTTGGGTCATGGGGATGGCTTGTTCCTGTGATTTGAAGATTTCCTTCTTGAAGAATTCCCAGTCTTCCTCCATTCCTTTGTCCTTCAGGATGGTCTTTCAAAGGACACTGCCAGTCAGTTTCCTGAACAGTCCAAAGTCTGCCTGTTGGAAATTCAAGGTGGCAGTTCTACTAACCCACCTCCTTACTTCTCCAAGAACTGAAAACTCTGTTTTTTCATGATCACTAAGGCCAAGACATCCTCTGACTGTTACATCTCCTACAAGGCCTTCTCTGTTAACAAGCAGCAGGTCCTGAAGGGTACCTTCTGTAGCTGACTCTTTCACCATCTGTGTTAGGATGCTGAAGGAGCCAACACCCACACACTCTCCCATCTCCCACACACTCCAAGAACTTCCAGGCTATTCCCTCTCTTCTGTATTATATTCCCAGCACGCGTCCGGGAAGTTGAAGTCCCCCATGAGGGCAAGAGGTAGTGACTGAAAACCTCTCCCAGCTGCTCATAGAGTACTTCATCAGTCTCATCATCCTGATTGGGCAGTCTGTAGCATATTCGTACCACGATATCTGACATGTTGAACTTCCTCTTGATTCTTACCTATAAACAATCAATCCTGTCATCTGTCATTAAGTTGTAGGCATTCATATCCCTCCGTGACACAGAGGACCATCCCAGTGCCTCATCTTCCTCAGCTGTCTCTTCCAAGTTGGTAGCCATGAATTGCAGTCACGTGAGTCGTCCCACCATGTGTCCATGCTGGCAGCTATATCACAGTTTTCTTGCTGCACAGTGGCCTTCGGTTCCTCCTATTTGTTGCCCATGCTGCATGCATTTCAACTGGGCTGATGGTCCTGCTACCTTCCTGGAAGGAGAAGCACCAATTGCCTCAGATGCTTCAATAGTTACCAGGCTATCAACTTGTGCCTTTACTGCCATATGGATCATCATCTTCCACTGAGACAGCTGACTACTGTGGTTTACCAGGTATTTTCCCAGACATCACAGACTGGGGTATGACCTGTTTAAATACCAATGCAGACACAATCCTGATTGAAAACAAACACATAGGAATTGCTTTAGAGATGGTCTTGGTGGGCCCACACTGACACAATGACAATTTGGGCTGCCTGCTCCTCTTCCTGCCCTGTTGTGTGTAACATTTGAGATGTCTGCTTCTCTTCCAGCACTCACTTTTCCTTCAGAGTTGCATACGCCCTTGAAACAAGCAGTACGTGGACATTTGTGGGAGGAGGCAGGGAGGCATTGGGGATGAAGTGGGACACCTTCATGGAATACTGTATGTTAAATAACAGACTGAGAGAGGGAGTGATGAGTCTCTCAAGGAAGCATAAACACTATGTACTCATTAGAAGACTCATTATAAATAAAGCACAGGGAAGGTGCTCTGAGAGCAGGCTTTTTCATTGGTATTTATTAGGACAAAGAGCTCCTTTAATAGGGCAACTGAAAAGCACTCTGCTGCAATCATTAATAGGCATTACCACTTTTACTGACTTCTTGGGAACAGTTTTGCTGTTCTCACTGCCTCTGCATTAAAGGGACAGGCTCTTTATTCTGTATTTATTCCAAAAGTACCAACCAGGCCAAGACTAGGGGGAAGGAGTGCAAAACCTCAAGAACTACTGTATCTCAGCCCAAAGGCAGAGCTTTGCTGATGGAGTGGAACACAGCAGGCTGCCAATAGACTTGGATAGGCTCTTCTGCCTGGATTTCCTCTATTTCAGGAGCTCCAACTGAGTACCTCAACCCACCAGAGGAAAAATATAGCAAAAAAAGAGGAGTAGGAGAGAAATAGAGTAGCTCACTCTCTGCAGTTCCTCTATGTATTTTATCACTTTTCCTAGGCTGGAGCAGAATGTCTGCTTTACACTATGCTTCTGGCTTTCAAACCAGAAGGACAGTTGTATTTTGGCACCTGAAAAAGGTAGCCATTTCCTTTGTCAGGTTACCATACACTTCTTGAAGCTGTGGGAAACACCAGCCTGCTGGAACACAATCATGGTGAACAGGAAGGTTTACTGTTTGCACTTTTTGTGATTTTTTTTTTTCCTCTCCCAAGCAGCATTTTAAGGTATGAATTTCCTCCCCCGAGATTTCTTTCCTGATTGTTGTTGGATTTTATGAGGATGTGCTGGATATATGTGCATGGAAGGCCAAAAACTGTAAATGTAAAGAGAAGTGAGTTGTGTTGCTCTCCTTTAAGAAAAACCTTTAAGATATGGCTTTGAATTGTCTGGCTGTCCCATCTGCACATGCATATAGCAGTCCTGCTGCTTTTCAGAAGGAAATGAAACAGGTGAAATGTTTTTGCTGAAAACCAGTGATCGAAATTGCAAATGTTTTATCCCCTAGAGGATATTGTTCTTGTAGAACTGCATAGTCACCATAGCAAGGTGGAGAACTAAGCTCATAGCAGTCTGTCTCCTCTGCTAACTGGATGAATAATATGGTGCTGAACCCAAGCAGAGTTGGCTACATTGCTCCTGGACCAGAGCCACTTGCTTCAGGCTTTCCTGGAAGAAGTGGACACAAAACAGCCTGTGTCCAGAGAGGTCTGCGTAAGGCACTGTCTGAACACTGGCAGATGAGCACTTTACAGAACATGAACTTCAATGCATCACAGCTTTTGGCCCTTGTTATTTACCAGCATCTTTTCTCCTAAGTCAAGCACATCAGTTACCAGTCAAACCCTTGAGAATAACTTTCTCTGCAGTCTCACTCTTGATTCTCCATGTTTCTATTTCCCTTTTGCTTACTCTCTCCTTCACTCCTCTAGTTCTGTTTGTATGACTCAACATTGCATGACAGTACCTTCATTCCCAGATGTGTGAGTGTTGGATGAGATAAATGGTCTGTCCTGCTCAGCACCTGATTTCTGAAAGAAGCCATAACTGTGTGCTCTGAAGAGTTCAAGAATACTGCTGCGAGAATATGGATAGAATTAATATCTTTGCCTTTTGAGGTAGCATTAGGCTTACTTTGGTGTTCATTTTGTCTATAGAGAAGCTTACGTAAAATGAAGAAAGTAACCTAAATTAATTCTCCGGCCCATTATTTCTCATTCTTGTTGCTGTCACAAAAAAAATAGGTATCTCTTTTTTAGGTTGTCTGTGCTATATATTTACTTAGGCAAAGTATTGACCGTTCTGCTTCACAAATAACTTTCCTCATCTGTCTATAGTGAAGGTTAATGAGAGAACTGTCAAAATCACTATTAAGCTGTGAGTTTTGTCTTTGTGAGAAATCTGCAGTCTTTTGGTCAAAGGTTTTCTTTTAGGTTCTTGAATTTAAATAAGTGCATAAAGCCCTTCAGACAGGCTTAGTTCACTTGAAATCGGGTTTATATCAGTTTTGATTAGACAGACAAGAATCAATGCAACCTGTCTTCCAAGCCAGCCAAAGTTAAATGGAACTGAGAGCAACCATAGAGTGGTTTACAAAGATTAAATCAATGATTTTAAAAAGAACTCACACCTAACTGCTCTGACCACCTTGTAAAGAAAGGGCTTTGCTTTACCCCTAGTCACATTGCCTGTGGGCTTTAGCTGAAACAACAGGACAACAATGAGCATTTCTTATCTTACTCCTTCTGAATGCATCACTCGACAGATCTTTCTGTTTTATAAGGGGGCAAAGACCTCAGGAGGTTTTAAGGAACAGCAATACTTACTCCAAGAAAGATAGCTCAGGGACTGTGTGAAATGTGACACGCCCTGCAGTGATATGTCCAACCTAAGTAAGCTGGGCTGTAGCTGACTTAAAAGGTACAGCTAGATTTGACATAGCTGCTGAGGACATTGCAGCTGAAAGGTACATGGCATGAGGAAATATGGATGAGCATTTAACACCATTTTTGCTGACCTCTCATTTTCTGCTGCTAACTGCTGGGCTCTGGGTAGGAACTGCAGGACAACTGCTGCCATTCCCTTTAGCAGAGGCTGAATGCAGAGCCTCCCGGAGCAAGTGGAAAATCCCCTCAGAGCTTCCTCCCTAATGCAGACAGATTTCTGGAGGAGGCCTCTTCTGCATGGATTGAGTGTTTGGTTAGTTTACAAAATCTCTTTACATTTCAATTTGCAGAGCAGACTAAAAAGCAAAATTATATTTCCTTATTAATAAATTATATTCAGGTTCCCAAAATTTGCAGTCATGGAAGAATCAGGGGAGCCTGAACTGTGTTTAATGTCCCCACTGTCTACAATGCTGTTCCAAACAACCAACACTCCCTTCCCTCAAAGAAACCAAGGGAGGGAAGGGGGTTGAAAATCTGACTCTCCACAGCCTTACTTATAGCAGGCCTGTGCTGAGTGTTTAACTTCCTTGGAAGTGAATCTGGACAACTTCCCAGATAACATATCTGTCCCTCTAATTCCTCTCATGAGGATGAAGTTGATCAGAGAAGAACTGTACAGGACTGGTGAGTTATTCTCTGTGTTTATCAGGGTAGCACCTGGAGGTGATCTGATCTTCCCGCCTCCTCAAAAAAATAAATCTGTCTTCCCTTGGCTGGCTCACAAATCTGTACTCAAACCCTTCTGTGCCAAACATGTGCAGGTGTACAGTATCTGTGTTACTACTGAGCCATCTGTAGCCTCCCCTGCATGGCAGTTGTTTCACTTTGGAGTTCCTCTCCCGACCAAATGGAAGTCCGCAGAACAGTTTCAATAGCTTTCTCACAGTGAGATCAGCTTTGCCAGAGCTCACGTTGCAGGAATGGAAGATTTTTCTTTCATTCTACTCATCTCACTAAGGACAACATAAGACAGGCAAAGGAAGTGATATTGTAGTGTCCACCTCTATACCCTATTCAGGGCATTTGTTGCACAAACAGTCCCACCAAAGGGAAGTAAATGCTAGGATTAATCTTCATCCTGAGGCTGTTTCGTCAGCTGGTAAAACTATCATGGTCTGACAGCACTGAGGATGTGTACACCCCCAGAATTGTCCTCCACAGCAGAAACACCCCTGATCTCAAGATCACACTGAGCATCCACTGTCAGATGTATGAGACATCTCAGCTTTGGTATCTTGTCTCCCTAAAAGCATTGTCTTCTCCCCATATGAAGCCATTCCCTATCTCTAGCCCACTCAGATCGTGCCATGTTCGGCATTACTGTGGGCAAACAAAGCAGCCCCTGTCTTTGTAAGGGAAGGAAAGAGCAGCATGTCCTTGAAATCAGAAACATCACCATTTCCAGTTCTTATTCCAGTTGGAGCAACAGAAAGCATCAACCTGCCCTCCTGTTTTTCATAAAACTCAAGGAGCTGCCAGCCAGCATGCTGCGCTGGTGAAATTGATGGCTAACTACATGAAGAAAAGCACACTTTGGGGACCTCCCCATAGTCTGTCATTCACTAATGTTGTCCTCCCCTTGACTTCCACATGCTTCCCAGGGAGACAGCTGTTCCCCACACGTAGGTCAGCAGCTATGTTGCATTTGCGAGTGGAGGCACAGCTGTAAGTGGTGAACCAGAAACAGGTAGGGAACTTGTTCTAATGCTAGCAGGAGGTAATATGGATGACACGTAATCTGGGGCCTTCCTGAAGCATCTAAGCACTTCTGCATGATGTGGCTTTGGATCCCAAAACCATGCCCAGCTGACCGCAGGAAGCCTACAAATAGCATGCTTTAAAAAAAAAAAAAAAAAGAGAAACACAAAAAACCCCAAACCAACACTGACAGATTCAGCCATACCGAGCAGATTCATGGTGTAACATTTTCAGAGACATTTGCCCAAGAAAAGGCAAGTAGAAACTTTCCTCTGCTTATAGTTCCTCCTGTTTCTCTAGCACCACTATTTAAACCAGCCTAGCTGCAGAAGCTCATTCTACCTGTGCCCACACTTGTCCAGGCCCACAAAGAGAGCTGCAAATTGTGACTGGATGAAGAAATTATTTTCCAACTGCTTCAAGTGTTAGATGAAAATAGTCCAATTTTGCTCCTCATCATTTCAACACCTTGTTTTACCTGCATGTTTTCCATGTCCCTGTATGGTTCTCTGTATCAGCAGGAGGGACAAAAGGATGAGATAGACAATATCATTTGATGAAAAGGAAGAAGTTTGGGATGTCAAATGCGTATCAGTGGGAAAAACATGTCAGCTAAGGATATTCTGGACTGAAGTCAGAACATTTGAAATTTAAAAGTGAGTCACACAGCAAAGATGTTATTTCCCAAAGAGTCTAAAGCTCACCAAGAAAAATTACTAAGATCATCCCATATTTGCGTCACGTAAATAATATGGAGACCATAATATTTAGTGTAAGGAGTCGAGCTGTTTACACAAAGTTCAGTTGCACTGAACCATATACTGCATTGGTAGAAAAACTGCCTGTATTTGCTGAAGCAATGGAGAGAGCCTTAGCCAGTGCCTGCAGTGAGTGGAAGAATTAGACCTTCACTTCTCCCAGTGCCAACAAAATACTGAGCATCTGCACCTCTTACAAAGTTACCAATGTCCTCAATGCTGAGAAGGCACTTAAAGTTTCTTCAGTTCTACTTTGTATTCTCTTTGCTCTTTCGCTCTTAGATTCCTTTTTTTCTTCTCTTCCTTTTTGCCCCTCTGAGCTTCCTTTTGTGTTAGTGCCAAAATAGGACAAGAAAAGGGAGAAAAGTAGCCCCAAACTGACATTCAATTATTATAGAAAGTTTTTGTTAATGCATTTTGTAACTTCTGGTGTGTGTTCCTTTTACTAAAAAGATTTTCTAATCCCTCCGGAATGAAAATTATTCATAAAACATCAGTTCAAAGTTATTCAGAGAAGTACTTAGCAACCTCAGCCAGGCCAAATCCTTTCACACAAAACTTGCTAGTGACTTATCGTGTCTGCAGCTCAGACACAGCGTGACCTTGGATAGATATTCAGTTCAACGTTCAGATCTACAGGCAAGCAGCCATTAATCTAGTGTAAACATCAATATTTTTGTAAAATATAATCTCCCTCCAGCATCACTTCATGACTTTGTGATTTACCATGTCTTAAACTTAGTTAAAACGACCACAAACATTGTTTATGGCTTAATTGCATAGTTCTTTTCCTGCACCAATCAGGTGTTATTCACACAGGATTTCTCAACTGTCCTTGGCCTTGCTTTGAAAGGGAACACACCCTCTACGAGGGAGAGATGCAAGAGTAAACATTTGGCAAGGGTACATTCCTTTCTGACCTGCTCCCTCTGTGTCAAGGATTTTATTTTAGCAAAGCTATTGTATTCCTTCCAACAAACCTGAACACTCTGCTGTCTTAGTGACATCAATCTGGCAGTTTCCATGTGAATGATATCCATGTCATTCCCACCTAGAGGAACTATCTGTAAAAGTGAGCAGTGGCATCAGTTTCCAAACAGACTGAACACAATGGCTTGTCTTACATATAAAGCACTTTCCAACCTGACAGTTATCAAAGTGCCTATTTCCCAGTGTGTATCATGCATTTTACTTTAATTTAGGTGCATTACAGTCAAAGCATTCATATATGTGCATGCTTATGTGAAATCACTTATGAAAAAGGATTCTTTTGCTTGCAGTCTCCCCAGGTTTCACAGAAGCTGATCTCAGTTGCATGTACAGAAGTGAGACAGGGCTCAAAAGTTTTATCCTTACCCGAGAATTTTCCTCTTTTTAATCCCAAGGGTGGAAGATAGCCATTCTTGGTTCTTTTGGTTTGTGTTTTTTTCTTTAAGGGTTACATTACTGTATTTGCAAAAGGCAGGCACTGAGAGCTTAGCAACATTTGGAAAACCAAAGCATTACTTTAATGGAAGAAGTGATCAAATTAGACAAAGAAACCTAACTGTGACAGATGCCATCTCGACTGAACAGTTTACAATTTACTGCTACAGAAAGAGCATGGAGGAAGGTGAATACTGACAAAAGAGCATTCTTTTACAAGCTAACTGCTTTTGAGATGAATGTCAGCTCCTTACCTTATAATGAGACATATCTATAAATCCTTTATGTGAGAGGTTAATAAGAGCTGGCAGCCCCCGACTCATGCAGTTCGTTCAGCGCTACAAGGCAAGAACTGCAGGCAGCACATCGGCAGAGATGAGCCTAAGTGCCAGGAGTCAAAACTGGTATCCCCCACAGTGATTAGATGGCACATTTGATATATGCTAGTGCAGGACAACTGACAGATAGCTATGTGGAGGTGGCAAAATCATATATATATATAGTAACTGCTTTGGATCTCTAGAACTGAGCTATCCCAGTAGCTGTGAGTGTATTTTAAGGAGTCCTAGAAACCCATAGCCAAGCACTGTAATGAATTCAGGGGGTAGTTTTATGGAAATCTCAAGAAGGAGTGTAATTAGATGAAGTCAATTAGGCTGCTTGGGGATTTCTAGCTGCTGTTGTTGCTATCTGGGAACCCTAATAGGACGATTAGGATTAACTGAAATCAGCCTGATTGATTAGGGCATATAAACCTACATATGCCAAATTCCAGAGGGACAGTGTGCTCGAGCTTGAATCCATCTGGAGCTGTGAGTCAGGAGGATGAGTTTACTTTACTGGCCTTGGAGAAAGCGACAGATCAAGACTAGATACACACAATGTAAGCAAAGGCAAGCAGTGACACAAAAAGGCTGCTAGGGAAAGGACTGATTTTATCTGTTATGGCACTGTGTGTGAAGGCCATCCAGTCTGTCCCGAGGAAGTGAGACTAATACTAAGCAGATCTTTTCCTTTTTTTAGTAATAAAAATGGAATGTGTATATAACAAAATACATCTTCTTTGTGCAGCTATTTAGGCTCAAGACCTTATTCAATATGCCTGTGAAATTTCCCAGGATGTCTGAATCTTGTTATTACTGCACTTCTGCTAGTTCCAGAGCCAAATTTGGAAATGTGAATTTAAAAGTGCATGAAAAAACTGTGAGTAAATCCTGATGCTTTTATGTCATGGGGTCAAGCACACAAATGCTTATTTGCATATATTTAAAATCCAGACTATGCTGTGCATGGGAACTCCACCTGCAATCTGGTTAGAGGACAGCTGAGTTATCTTGGCTCTATTTGTTGTAGAGAAAGATCCTTATGGACAACAAAGAGTTTCAGGAATAAAATCTGGTGGGGGTGGAGGGAGGGAGGGAGGTGGAGGTGGAGGGGAGAGGGAGCAACAGACCAGCTCTCTGTTTTTCAAAGAAGCTGCTCTAAAGCAAGGTAAAGCAGTCCAGGCAAGAGCCTGAGGGATCTGATCCCAGCCATTACTACTCATGCGAGGGAGAGGGTATGTCAAGGGTAGGGAAGGTCTTGGGGGACCTGCAATATGGTAACTCACTTTCAGCTAAGTGGAGAACAACAGCTTTAGCTGTACAGTTTAATAACAGGCTAGGCCACTCTGTGCACCGGCAGGGCTGTTAATGCACAGTAGTCTGCCTTTCATTGTTAGGAGAGGAACCCTGCAGTTCTCATTTGACAGCCAGGAGTAAAATTATTTTGCCGCTAACATTTCTCTTTGGCATGAGACAGTGGGGTAGCTCATTGCACTCATCCTGCCTGCAGCCCCCTGCACCTGCAGCTCCCTCCTCACAACACATGAGGGTTCTCATGGGCTTGGAAGCAAGGGATTTCTGCTTTCCTCCTGCAGCTCCCGTGCTATGCTATTCAGCTCTATTTGGGTGGCATACCCGCCTGTGTACCATTGCTGCCAGCTGTGGAGTGCTGTGCAGCATCCTGGAGTGCCTCCAATGGTATTTCAAACAATTAGTAACCAGCCCGGCATGATCATATCCTAATGAATTACTGAACTGTTTTCTTCTGGTTGAATACTGGGCTAAATCCTGAAAGGAAGTGGACACCTGCAGATTGTGTTGGCCAAGACCTGTCAGTGAGGATTTGCCTGAGTTAGGACCATAACACTTGTCTCAACCTTTCCCAAATGTCCTGTATTTACCTTAATATCATTAATTTCTCTTGCCATTTTAGAAGGCATGTTTCACACAGGCATCAAGCAGCAATTCAGAGAAACAGAGGCTATGTCAAAGCATCGAATGCCATAATCACAAAATGGCACTTTCCTTACTTACCTGTTAACCCATGAAAGCATTTTTTATCCATTACCTGAGCTTAGTTAGGAAATTATAGGGAGCTGAGGATTTTCCCTAGTACTGCTGCATTGCTCATATTCTTAATAATCCAGCTCATGTAGTCACAGAGTCAGTGTAAATCTTCCAGAAGAAAAGCCATTATCAAAAACAGATTGTTCAAAGAAAAATATCTCATTTTATCAATTTTTTTTTTATCTCTTACTGTGCTTTGCAACATCTTTATCAACAAATTATTTTGAATGATTATAAAAGGGCACAATGACCATGAAATGTTAGAGTGTTTCTATTGTTGTAGAAGTAAAGAGGGGAGGGGGCAGCAGAACTGCCACCTGGGAATTCTTGTGGGCAGACTTTGGCCTGTTTTGGAGACTTGTGGACAGAGTCCCATGGGAGGCAATCCTGAAGGGCCAAGGAGTCCAGGAAGGCTGGACACTGTTCAAGAGGGAACTCTTACAGGTGGAGGAACAGGTTGTCTCCAAGTGCTGAAAGACAAGTCAGCAGGCAATAAGGCTGCTCTGGCTGAACACGGAGATTTAGTAGCTGCTTAGGGAGAAAAGGAGAAAATGGTTGTTGGAAGAAGGGGAAGGCCGCTCAGGAGGACTACAAGATTATCATGAGGCTATGCAAGGAGAAAATTAGAAGGGCCAAAGCCCAACTGGAAATTAATTTGGCTTTGCCTGTCAAAGAGAACAGGAAATCCTTCTACAAATATATTAGCAACAAAAGGAAGACTAAGGGGAATCTCTGTCCTTTGTTGGATTCAGTGGGAAACATAGTGGTCAAGGATGAGGAAAATGCTGTGGTGCTCAATACCTTCTTTGCCTCAATCTTTAGTAGTAAGACCAGTTGTTGACTGGATACGCAGCCCTTTGGGCTGGAAGACAGGGATGGCTGGCAGAATGAAGACCCCATAGTCCACAAGGACATGGTTAGTGACCTACTGCACCACTTAGACATACACAGATCTATGGGGCCGGTGGCGTACACCCAGGGGTACTGAGGGAGGTGGCGGAAGTGCTCACCAAGTCCCTTTCCATCATTTGCCAGCAGTTCTGGCTAAGTAGGGAGGTCTCAGCTGACTAGAGACTGGCAAACATGACACCCATCTACAATGGCTGGAAGGAGGACCCAGGGCACTACAGACCTACCAGTCTGACCTCAGTGCCAGGGAAGGTCATGATGCAGGTCATCTTGAGAGCCATTATGCAGCACATGCAGGGAAACCAGATGATCAGGCCCCGTGAGCATGGGTTCATGAAGGACAGGTCCTGCTTGATAAACCTGATCTCTTTCTACCACAAACTAACCCACTTAATGGATGAGGGAAAGGCTGTGGAATTTGCTTATCTGGACTTTAATAAAGCCTTTGACACTGTTTCCCACAGCGTCCTCCTGGAGAAACTGGCTGCTTATGTCTTGGATGGGAGGTTGCTTCAGTGAGTGAAGAACTGACTGGATAGCTGAACTCAAAAAGTGATGGCAAAGGAAGTTAAAACCTGTTGGTGTCTAATCACAAGTGGTGTTCCCCTAGGCTCAGTATTGGGGCCAGTTCTCTTTAATATCGTAATCAATTATCTGAATGAGGGGATCACATGGACTTTCAGTAAGTTTGCAGATGACACTAAATTGAGTGGAAGTACCGATCTGCTTGAGGGCAGGCAGGCTCTGCTTAGGGATTTGAACAGGCTGGATTGATAGTCTGAGGTCTATGAGGTTTAACAGAGCCAAGTGCTGGGTCCTGCACTTGGGACACAACTATTCCATGTGACACTACAGGCTGGGGGAAGAGTGACTGGAAAGATGCCTGGTAGAAAATGACCCAGAGGTCTTAGTTGACAGCTGGCTGAACATGAGCCAGCAGTGTGCTCAGGTGGCCAAAGAGGCCAGGATGCTGTTGGCCGCCATCAGGAATAGTGTGGTGGTCAGTAGGAGCAGACAAGTGATTGTGCCCCTGTACTTGGCACTGGTGAAGCTACATCTCAAAATACTGTGTTAATTTTTGGGCCAGAAGGACACTGATGTGCTGGAGTTCATTCAGAGAAGGGCATCAAAGCCTGTGAAGGGCTTGGAGAACAGATCTTATGAGAGGCAGCTGAGGGAACTGGGATTGTTTACTCTGGAGAAGAGAAGGCTGTGGGAAGACCTCATTGCTCATTAGAACTACCTAAACAGAGGTTGTAGTGAGGTGGGCATCAGTTTCTTCTCCTTCTATCAGGTGATGGGATGAGAGGAAATGTCCTGAAGTTGTGCCAGAAGAGGTTTAGATTTGATATTAGGAGAACTTTCTTTACTGAAAGAGTGGCCAGGCACTGGAATAGATTGCCCAGGGAGGTGGTGTAGTCACTGTCCATGGAGGTGTCTGAGAAACACATGGACATCACAGTCTGAGACATGGTTTAATGGGCATGATGCTAGTGGGTTGATGGTTGGACTCAATGACCTTAGACATCTTTTCCAAACAAAAATTTCTATGATTCTATGAAAAATGCTACTTACCGCTCTTGAAATAATTTTAATTAAAGCACTTGCTTCAATTAAAAATAATGTATAATATTTTCAGTAACAATCACCATAAAATTCAATAAAAAGAAAGATATCTTTAAAAGAAAGAAATCTTCTTTGAATTCTGCTAGTAGAAATTGTTTTGTATTCCCCCCAAACCAAAGATATTTCTTCCCTGTCATAAACAGCTCGTATCTATAGGTCTGACTTTTGGGTAGGTGTAATCATACAAGTAATTCTTTCAGCAAAACAGACCACCTCTGACAGCAGATAATAGTGTGTTTTCTCTTCTGTACCTAACTGGTTATAATTTACCAGGGCATCTGGTAACAGAGATGTTCTTCTTTGTGCTGATTTTTCATGTGTGTGCTATAATCCTTTTCATAATTTATTTTTTGTTAAATTGTTTTATTCCACCTGGCTCACAGGAAGATTTCATCTGTATTAGAAATGGCTCAACTGCCCATTTTTTATTCTGGTTTAAAAAACTAAAATCACCATATTTAATGTAGCTGGTGTATTTTTTCTTCACAATGAATCCCAGTATCCAGACAATTCTGGATAAGGAAGAGATACTGCAGCCAGCACTTGCTTCAATCACTAGACCATTTCACAGCTTATTTAATTTGCTGTAAGTTTTCACAAGATTTGATAGAAAGTCTGTGAGACATGGGGAAAAAATACAGGATTGTTTTTAACACAGTAGTATTTGACCAGACTGGAGGAAGGAGATGGGGGAATGTGAAAGTCAAACATGTAATAGATGCTGGAAATTTTTGAACAGATGTAGCAGGTGTAAACATGCTTCCTTATTTTGGTTCCTGGATTTAACATCCTCCTACAAGACTTCCATGCACTCAGAAAAAAGGTTATATGTGCAGATGGTAAACTGCTAAAATGCCCAGAAGGTTCAAACTCATCTGTGCTTGTGAAGACAGGGAGAATTTCCCATCATCTGACTCACAGGTGTTTGGAGCACTCTGAGTTAGATGCAGGTTCAGCAGCCCTGCTTTGCTTGAGCAGATGCCTTAGGTCGTGCATTGGAAACACACAGGCTCTTTTTCCTGTGATGACCAAGCAGCTAAGAACATTAGGAGAGCTCCCTGGAGCAGGGAGGTGGGGAGAGACTTTTTGGCATGTGGTCCACACAGTCATTACAAATTGAGGCTCTGGGCTGTTGCTGTCCCTGGGCTGCTGCTCTCTCTTCCTGACACATTGCACTGCCTCGGGTCACTGCTTCACTGCTTGCCTGCCCACTGTAGTTTTGATCATACATTTCCTTTTGGCACAGGATGATTATTTTCTGCATTCTGCTAGGTCCTCTTCCTGTTTGTCCCTATTAGTCTGTGGCCAGCACAGGAGCGAAAAGAAGCAGGTGTCTTAAACGCTTGGCTGACACACTGGAATGGGGATGCACCAGGGACAGCTCCGACTGTGCAAGCACCGCTCACAGCACGCTCTGACCAGCTTCGCTCAGTGCTGACAAGCAGCAAGAAAGCACTGGGCTTGCCTCTGAAAGCCTTGCTCATTATTGGTAATAAACATACCTGTCAGGCCTTGTGTGTAAGGGAGGTATGATGATAGCATCACCAGGTGAGCAAAGGATGGACACTGTCTCCACAGGTTCACCCTCAACCCAGGACTGCCCTGCAGACTCTGCTCAGGCCGCCCGATCTGCCTCCACTGCAGTGTCCAGCCAAAGCCACCACAGCTACACATTACGTGTCCCTATCCCTGCAGTGGGCTGACTACCACCTGTGACTTCATGTCTTCGGCCAGATCTTCAGCTAGCATCAACCAGTTATGTCACCTGAACAGCCGGCTTTATGCACACCGGCTGGTCTTCACTAGCATCCCTCCAAACATGCTGCAGAGTCAAAAAGAGCCTGCCAGGACCTCCCCGAGGAGCAGCTATCTTAATCCAAATCTAGGTGAGATGTAATCTGTGCTGACTGAAAGAGGAGAAATAGTAAGGTACCCCCTATTTCCTCCCCTCTGGTTTTGCCAGGTTCTTAAGGAGATACCAAATCTGTCTGCTGAACTCACACACTAGAAGGAGGATGAACGGCAAGGTGGTAAACTTTTGGGTGATACAACATTATTTATAGTAGTAAAACCATGACACATGACAAAAGCTATCTCATGATACTGAGTAATCGGGATGATAAAACAAAGGAGGAAACACAGCGTATCGTAACACCAGTGGGCAAAGCAGACAACCTCATATACAGAGTTGAGGGTCAGCTCTCAGAGAAGGAATCCTTGAACTGCTGTGAAATCTAGATATGCTTATGAAAATGCCAGATCTATCCTTAGCAGTGTTCCAAAAAGCAAATAAAATTGTAGGATTTAGTAGGGAAGAAACAAAACTGAAAACACTGCTATATCTTGGTATAAATACATCTGACCTGTCTGCACCCTGAACATGGTGTTGTTCAAGCCCACTGCACAAAAACGGTAACAATGGAGTTAGAAGAAGGTCCAGGCTGCAGGACAGCTTCTGTATTAGGATTTTGTAATAGAAATATCTGTCTGGAAAATGAAAATGTGAGGGGGAGGTGACAGAATTCTATAATATCATGAATGGCACGAAGGCGGCAAATGGGGAATGATTGTAATTGACTCTTGTACTATGAGAACTAAGAGTATCAGATGAAATTACTAGGTAGCCTGTTCAAAATAAACAAAATAAGGCTCTTCTTTACACCCTGCTTTGTTGGAGCATGCCACTAATTGTCACAGGATGCTGCAATGTCAAAAATTGATACAGGTTCAAAAGGCAATTATACAAATTCATGGAAGCAAAAAATCCATCAAGGGCTATGAAATTTAAAGATAGCACATCTGTCTCAGGGAAGTCCCTAAGCCACAGCTTGCTGGAGTTTGGGACGGCATGCCAGGGAACTATCACTGTGTGCTTACCCCTCTCTTATGCTGTTCCCTAGGCATCAGCTGTTGTTTATGTTTGAGACAGGCTACTGGGTTGGATGGACTTGTCTCAACCAGCATGGCTGTTCTTACATTTGAATGCCAGGAAATTAATTTTTCCACATCCAGTCTGTCGGAAATGATGCCCTTTCTTTCATAAAAGGATTTGGGTAGGATGATTCATGAATTTGTTATCTGTTGATTATTGTAATCACCTGTAATAGGAATTGAAATCTGAAGCCACACAGACATCACTCTGAGGAAAATGTGGTAGTACATTGTCAAAGCATAAGAAAAAGCAGGGGTGTAAGTTTCAATGGCTCTCAGGCCCCCACACATGCTAATTTCAGAGCTAGTGCTCAGTTTTCAAGGCCTAAGTCGAGGGGGCTTCACTGATAAACCTGAAATTCACCTCTCAAAAATCCTCTGAGACACAGTTGGAGATCTCACTTTTATGGAACCAGAGCAAACTGCAGAGGCTTATGACAGCCTAAACCCCAACAAGCAGCCCACGTCAGACAAAGAATCTTTTTGTCTTTATTTATGTGCAATATAGATATATTCTAAGATGAAGTCTACACTTGAAGATTTTCATCACTCACCAATGCATCTAACTGCAACCTATTCCTACCGTCGGTGGCCTGCTGGTGCCCTTAAACACAAACAACGGATCGCAGATACCCTTTCCTGCAAAGAAATGTCATCTTTGCATTGCCCTGGCTGAGGTGAAGCTCCAGAGCAGTGCCACACTTCCAGTGCTTGAGGAGTCACCACAGCACACACAGCAGAAGGTTGGCCTTTGTTGCCCATTATCTTCAACAGCAGTTCAGCCACAGAGCCCCGATCCTCCACTTCATGGGCATGCAAAGCTGGCACAGCTCTCAGTTTGCCTGCAGGACGACTGTGTTAACCAGCTTTGCAGGGGAAGTTGTATTGCAGCTAATGGGCCTCGTGTGTTGGTAACTATTGTTTGAGGTGGCTATCATTATTCCAGAGTCTTCTGCCTTTTAAAGGGGCATATCCATGCAATGACTGCTGATATTATTATTATTATTATTATTATTATTATTATTATTATTATTATTATTATTATTATTATTACTGTTACATATGCTGAATCATGGAGTGACCATCCTGGCTTGAAAGCACAGCCATTAGGCTCGCATCGCCCTGACTGTGCAGATGCGGGGTCAACCCCCTGCTGCCACCCCGCATTCCCGGTGAGCACTAAACGCAACCGTTGCACCTTCACGGGACAGGGGCGCAATACCACCTTGAAGACCAGCACCACGGAGGCGCGACAGCCACACACAGAGGGTGCCGCAGCCGCCAACGGGCCGCCAGCCCTGAGGCTCCGCCGCGCTAGTCTCCCAGCAACGCTGCCACCCGCGCCCCGCCGCCCCTAGGGGGAGCCCGGCAGCCGTTGGCCACTCAACCGGTGCCTGCCGGGGGGGAGGGGGCAGGGCTGCGTGCGCCGGCGGGCGCCATTAGCGCGGGTGAGGGGAGCGGCGGGCCTTGGGAGAGGCCGATCGCTGAGCAGGGCGGGCGGTACAACTCACCCCCGCCCTCCTCCCCTCCTTTCAGGCGGGAGATCTGCGGAGAAAGCTCTACTTCAGCCGCCTTTATAGCGAACGCCCCTCTTTGCCAGCGTACAACGTAGGAGTTTTTGTGTGGGGCTTCTGTGGTAATCATACGTGTCGAGGAGCTGTTTATTGCTCGGGGAGGGGGGAGCGACAGCGGGGAACCTGCAGAACAGTTCTCCTCTTCGGAGGTGGTATGGGCTGTTACCCTTTCCCCGCACCAGAAAGAGGTTACACTCCCTCACGTCACGTGTTTAGCCAATGTTTGCCACACCGTTGCAGGGCAAATGCTGTAGGTCGAGTAAACTGTTGGTAGCTGAAATATGCAGTAAAACTACAAGGTAAAGAGTTAGAAGATAATTTTGGTTTGCTCAGGTAGCCAGGTGAGGGTATCGTGACCTATTTTACCACTGGGAAAGGTAGGGTGGGGATGACTTGCCCAAAGTCATGGAAGGTGCCCCTGCAAAGCCTCACCTGCAGGCAGCCGTTGCCCGATCCTGTTGCTCCCTGTTACTGCAGTGAACATACTGCCTCTGGGGTTTGTTGTGGGCAGGGCCCTGGGTGGGCAAAAGAGCCAGCGCAGACCCAGGACAGAAATGACAACTGGTGTAAAAGACAGCTTATTTTACCCCTAAGTGATTGCAGACCAGTATTTAGCTCCGTGGAGAACAGACGAAGCAAGGTTCATTAAAAAAAAACGTAATCTTGTCAGTTAATGTTTTCCCAGAGTTACCTACGGACTGTCAGCTCTTGGAGCCAAATCTCGTGTCTGGCACGTTCAATGGTACAGAGGTATTCAGGAAATGGGAGGGGCTGGGGAGGTGGGTGCAGACAGGACAGCTACACGTAAAGGCTCTGTTTTTCTGTGGCACAGGTGTTTTAGTCCTGCTTGATGCTAGTGACTTTGTTCACAGTTAGTGTTTGGAACAAGATTTCTTCCCATGGATGATAGACATCCCAAAGACCCTCAAAGGAGCAAAGCACACATGCAGAGCAACCCCAGGCTAGCATGAAATGCAAGGACAGAGAAATCCTCCTCCAGCTAATTTGCTTGCCCGCAAGAAACTTGAGCATGCAGATGTGACTGATTTGTGCGGTGGTTGTGTTGACATTTTGATCTGTTCCTGTGTCTCACTGTGGCTGTCTTGATCTGGCAGTGCTGGCTCCCTTATAAAGAAATACATACTGCTCCTGGAGGTCTGTTTGCAGGGAGGTGCGCAGTCCCTGGCAGGGTGTGCGGTAGGGTGTGCATGCCATTCAGGCAGTGGTGCCCCTGTGAGGAGCTGCCTTCTAATAAACACAGGAACTCCTTGAACGTGCAACTACCGATTGAATTAGTTGGGGCAATTAACGAGGCAGGAATTACATATAGTTATTTTATTTCCAAAAAGCCCCGCCCACAAACTGTATACAAACTAGTTAAATTTGGGTTCTAATTTGGTCAGGAAAATCTTCACAAGGATGCTGATGGGCAATTTAGGAGAATCAGAAAATTAGGTTTAGCCACAAAATGTCTCTGCCCTGCTTATAAATAGGCAGCCTGAAGCCCTAGGGAAGGTCTGTTCTACTCAAGGCAGTGGAGTAGAATTTAGCGATAGTCACTTGGATCCCTTGTGGCATTGTTGGAACTGCTCAGCATGTTCCCACAAATGGCAGCGGTTTGCGGCAGAGGCAGGTCCTTCCAGCAGGAAGGTGGGGTGTGGTGGTCTGAAAGTGGGAGCTGCAAGCTTTCTATTCACCCTTCTCCAAGATCCTCCTTCTTCAAGGTGCACCTCAGGATCCCACTAGGCAATGTCTCTTCCGAGACACTTGAAGCACTTAAGTTTCCAAGTAGTTCAAGCCCAAAACATCAGGGCTAAACTGGTTTGAAGCACAAGGCAGAGCAGAACAGAACACGTTGTCCAAGCAGTGAGGCAGAGTACTTTGAGCAGAACACAAATTGCTTGCCATTTAGGTCCATTTACATTATTTGCCCAAGTAATGGCTCCTTTCACCAAAGAGTTCATCAATCAGAATGGCACTTTGCCAGGCTGACCATATTAGGTGAAACCAGGGCTTGCTTACCTTTATTTGGGTAAGACACTCACAAGTGCATAAAAACCTGTGGGTACCTGTTTGTCACTTTGGGAGGGGATATAATGGCCCAAGCCTTTGTTTTCCTCCCGCCGTTGCTTCCCCCATCAGCAGGAGAGTGGGGCCTATTAGCCTTCCAGAACACTGATGAAATAGCAAAATGAACCAAGATGGATGACTTTGTCCTAATTCAGCAGGCTGGATTGTGTAACTTGGAGAGCAATATTCAGCTGAGGATCTGTGTCTTCTACCTGAAAGATGGTATTTCTTAAAGGTGATTTGATGAAGTGTACCCTTGCCTTAATCCTGAGGAAAAGTGATCCCTCCTGCAAAACTACATCCTTTCTTGCATACCTTTGCTCATCTTATCAGACAGCTACAGGTACAGTGACAGCAGAATGATATGAATATTCCTTACCTTTGGTGAAGGGTGCCAGTGACGATCGCACAAATGCTCTTTCATAACAAACTCTAATCATCAGCAGACAAGTTACAATCAAGGTTTTCTTTCCATCCTCAGCCCCACTGCTGGTTTGAGTAGCTTATCATTAGAATGATTGGATAACAGATTCATGCACAATGCTGAAATTAAACTTGACCTGTCTAATCATATCATAAATAGCAATTGAAGGTTGGGTTTTTTTCAGCTGTCAACCACAGATCCTATCTAAAATGTGTTGGCATTGGGGAAACAGTTGCAGTTGATGAGAGGAAATATTAGCAGAGAAAGTGTGCAGAATGTCAAGATACACAAGTGGGTTATCTTGTACCTGAATGGTGTGCTTGTTTGGGAAAATAGGGGTGTGTGTGCAGAAATCCACTATATTTGGCATCAGAGAGGCTTGAAGAGGAGTGCTTCATGTGGGTCTTCTGCAGTTGGTTTGCCATAACTTTGCAAAAGGTTAACTGGTTAGACCTGCCTTTGTCAGCATTTGTCAACAGTCACAACAGTTGCCAAGAAAGAATTCTCCCCTCTGTGTGAAAAAAGATGTAACTGCCCCCTCTCAAACACCACTCAAGTGGTGAGTATTGTACAAGGTCAACCAACCTTCTGCAGAGCTTTAAGAAAGAAAAGAGAGGGGAAAGTGCAGTATAAAGTGTCAGAAAAAGTAATGTGGGTAACCTATACACCCACAGAAAAGTGTAACAGAAACCAAAACACCTCCTCAGCTTCTACTAAAGCTTACCCAGATTCTCTAGCATAGAGTGTAATAGAGTTGATCCCTCTCAATACTTTGCAAGGGAGTTCGCTAGAGGTCTAGAACAGTGTATTTTGTTGTTGAAGTCTTTGTCCAGAAGTTTAGGTGTGAGGAAAGTGCAAAAAAAAAAACCCATCCTCAAGTGAGAGTTCACCATGCTGTGGTGTCTTTAAGGTGGTTCTTTTACTCTAAGTTGTGAATAAAAGGGAAGGTAGGATGTAACAGATATAGGATACTGCAAAAATGTCACAGTTTTGTGATACACACTACCAAAAAACTTCTTGTGTGTTGGCCTAAGTGCATAATACATATTAAAGGCACAGTTTGGCCTGGTATGTTATTCCAAACAGAAGTGTTAAGAATATAAGCTATTATTCCAGATAGCACTAAAAAAAAAAAAAACTAAACAGAAAATATGTTTGGTAGCAAGATCAGCAATATGCTACTGAAAGTCTTTGTTACTTTTGTACCTGGGACAGGTTCTGTATTTATATTTCTCTGGAAATAGTGAAGAAAAAATACAAGAATTTTGCAAGTCTAAATCCAGTGTTGAGAAGGATTTTATTTTTTCAATGTCAGTATTATTTTAAAAATATTAAGAGTACTTTCTATATAAGGTTTACTGATTGTGACAGATAAAGATACTTATTTGGCATAGCTCTTTTCTTTCCTAGTACAGTGTCTCCCATTTATGTTGTAATGCTCAGACTGTCAATATTATTTCATTACAACACATACAGGAGATATATGTGTTTTACAGTTGTTGTAGTACTAGATGGCAGGAGTCCTTAGTGATATGACAGTAAAATAAAATGATTTTTCAATTGTCCTTTTATCATGTAGGTAATAGTGCATATGCCACAAACTATATAGGAAAACGTGAAGACATAGTGTGGAAAAGGTCTGTAAAAATTGAGCCATTGAAAGAATATTTTAAATTGATCTTTAACATACAGATTTTTTAAATGTGAGTAGTATTTGCATTTAGAAATAGGAAATTTTGTGGAAATGGATTTTATTTTGCCCTTATAACTGTATTGCCAGCAATTTTTGATAAAAAGAGCTCTCCTAGTTCTTGGCATGTGTGGGTTTTAAAAGGAGATAGTGATATGCCTGACTTCCCAGACTTCCTCAAACAACCCCCAGGTCAACTGTGGCTGGAGGGTCACTGTCTTTGATTGCTGGTTTGCAAACTGGGAAGGGTGGTCTGGTCCCAACAGGCACACTTCCATTTACATACTTGCAGGTACACCTATGGAAGAAGGCTGAAGGAAAGCCTATGCCTAGCATATATTTTAGGCTTCTCCTGAGCATCTGGTAGGCCTCAGTGAGGTATAGGGAATAACTGATGTGCTCTTACTTTACTCTTTGCCCAGGTTCAAGCAATGTTAGGCAGAACCAGAAATCGGACTCTAATTGTTTCCACCATTTTTGCTTGACTTCAAATGCTAGAGAACAATGGAGACTGCTTTTAACCCTCTCAGTGCTCTGGACTGTTGTTGCCCCATGCTCAGTCCCTTGTTATCTTTGGTTATTTCACAGGGAAAATAAAGACAGTGTGGCTGGTCTTTAAAGTAGTGGGTTTCCACCTCCTTTTCTAAAAGGAATTTGTGGCTGAAGAAAGTATAAATCCTTGTGTGGCCTGTTTACATCCACAGGCTGACAGCAGGCTTGCTAGTTGTGGTCACCTCCCTTAAGAGTAAGCCATAGAACAGGAATCTGCAAAACAGAGGTGAAAAAAAAGAGAGAGAAAGCCTCACCATAATGAGACATTACTGGGGACGGAAGATACACAGGAGTTCCCATCTTAGACCAAGCAAAACTGCATCGTTGGCAAGCTGCATTCAGCAAAGAATTATTTCTTCTCCTATTAATTATTTAGAGTACATGCTGCCATTTCAGTATAGATATGCACAGTTCCAAACTAAACAGAGCTTCAGTCACTAGGGCCTCCAAGTAATACCACGATGTAAATGCAGTAATAATAAGGCCCTAAATACAACTGACTTCCCATTTGCTGGAGGCAGATATCAAATACTCTATTCCCAGAGAACACACTGGGCACAGCACAAAGCAAATTAGAGAATAATGCAATCATAGAATGGTTTGGGTTGCAAAAGCCCTTTAAAGGTCGTCTAGTCCAACCCCTCTGCAGTGAGCAGGGACATCTTCAGCTCAAGCAGGTTGCCCAAATTTGTTAGGTGTGTATTGAAAGAGGGTAAAACACTGAAGTGGATGAATTCCAAGTGTGGTCAATAAGAGTAAGCTCCTTAAATAAATATTTTGTATATATTTAGTGCTAGCAAGATACAAAATCACATAAATCAAAAGTGAGCCATTGCAGAACAAAGCCTACTGTGGACAGAGGAATTGTAATTTTACAGGCACCATTGATTTCAGTTCCAGGAAAAATGTATGCCAAACATAGCTGTCTTGACAACTCCATTCAAAGAGCTACTCAAGATGGAAGCTGTGTGAATGAAAAACATTTTGAAACAATAAAAACAGCACTCTGAATCTGAGAGAAATTTCTAAATTACTAGGACGTGTCAGAAGCTGTCAATTCATTAGCAGATGTTTATAAATCCAGATAAGGAAAAAATATCAAACCCTTTAAAAGTGGCATAATCATAGAATGACTTAGCTTGGACCTTAGGGATCATCTACTCCAACCTCTCTGCCATTGGCAGGGAATGCCTCACAATTAAGACTCAGCTGAACAAGGCCCCATCCAACCCAGCCCTGAATATCCCCAGGGAGGAAGCACCCACAACCTCCCTACACAACCCATTCTGGAGTCCCATCACCCTTGTACTGAAGAACTTCTTCCTCAGATCCAGTCTAAACCTACTCACTATCAGCTTAAAACCATTCCTCCTTGTCCTATTGCTAGACATCCTTCCTGTAGGATTTGTCTAGATATTGGAAGGCAGCTATACGATCCTGCTGGAGTCTTCTCCAGGCTGAACAACCCCAGCTCCCTCAGCCTGTCCTCGCAGCAGAGGTGTTACTTTTCTGCAAAGGGAGAGAAAATGTGCCACAGGACTGGAGTTTCTAGGACTTTTGCTAATGATCTTCAGAAGGATGTAGACAACAAAGCACGTCGCAAGCAGCTAATGACAGTTTTTCATCACAGTAATTGATTTTAGGCATGTGGGAGGAAAAAACCCTTTTGCAGTGACTTTCTGGGAAAACTTTTAGTCAGGAGTGATAGTTAAGCAGAAGAACAAGGAGCTGATTCTTCTCTACCTTTCCCTTTGTTTAGAAATTGTAAAATGCTATCATAAAATCAAAATTTTCCTTTCCCACAGCCATGCTTCCAAGGGCAAACACGAGTATAGCCAGTGACAACAGACAGACTTTGCAGTCTAACCTGATGTTAAGGGGTCACAGCCATTAATTCAGGAGGCTTTTGGCCTGTGGGTTAAGTAAGATGTAGCTTTAGTTCAGTATTGAGAGTACTGATTCTCAGCAAGAAGCTGTTGATGATACCTGAATTACCAGATCATCTAGAACAAACCTGAGAATAGATAATTGAATAAAAACTTGAGACTGGCTCACTCCTAACAAAGCTGAGGGTAGGACTGTTTGTGTGAGTTGATGGAAATACTGAGGCAAGTTCCATGTCCGTTTGTTGAGATAAAAGATGCTTGACTGCTGTAGACATTGGTTCAGCAATTGGTGCCTAACAGAAGTGGAGAAGGGTGTAAGGGTTAAGGAAGGAATAAACACCTATCTGGTTTCTTTAAGTTTGGTGTAGTTTTAAACTGATCTTGACATCTCGCTTGCTTATGGCACAAAGGAGGTAACATGAATTCTGTCAAGTGCTACCCAGTTAGGACAGGTTTGAGGGGAACTGCTGGCCAGGGTATATGGGAGCTTTAAGCCAGCTGCCATAACAGAGCGGAACAGTTACGGAGGAAGATCGTAGGTGGGAGGCAAACAGGAGTTTGCAGCAAGCTGTGCAGCAGCAGAAGTGCTGCGGACTGGAACCTGACTGAGGCTGCTGCAGAAGCCCAGGGCTGTGGAGGTCTTGCAGATTGTACTGGAAAAGAGCTGGATGCACATGCAGTGGTGGGGTCGGAGAGAACAGAACGAGACAGTACCCATCTCTCACATGGGCAGTGATTGCAGAGAGAGCAAGAGAATGAGGATATTGATTACCCCAAGTGCCACGTCTGTCCTCAAATGATGTATGACTGGCTAGGCAGGCCAGCGAGTATGATGGAACTGGAGGTGACTTGTTGCTCCTGCTGACGCTGTTCCACTAAGGCCTTCATCAGATTATTCTCATGCTCTCTGACTCAGTGAATATATAAGGGTTGCAAGTAAAGTGGAACAGATCCAAAAGGAGAGAATGAAGCAAAGTGGCCTCTTAAGGCAGTTTCGTTGTGTTTAGGGCTGAGGCTGTGGTTCAGTGATGCATTAAGTCCAGTTCCAGTGCTCCTCCTATGCTATCAAGTACATCCCAGGTAGATTCGTAATGCAAGTGCTGACACTGGTTCCAAAAATGTTCATGGGTTATCTTAAGCACCCAACTTTATGCTGACTGAGACTGGCTGTTGTCTTGCAGCCAGACAAAGGTCAGTGTAAGGATAAAGGCAGCATAAAACCAGTCATATTTCAAGAGAAATAAATCTTAAGTGTTACCTTCTGCTGTGGATCAGATTGGTACTGCTGGTGTATGTACAAGTTTGTACAAATCTAGGATTGATTCATAGATTCGGGGCTGAGAGATACATTCTCAAATCCTTGCTCTAAGAGTGGTCAGGACAGAGAATAATTATTGTGGAATGAATTACTGAAGATACTTGTTGAGAAAGAGAGATCTTTTCTGCAGGCTGATCAAGTGACTTTCAGTTCATTGAAAACAAAAGAAATCAACACATACACCTGAGAATACCTATTGTCTTTTATGTGGCAATCTTACTAGGGCTTCTGGAACTCTTTCCTTTGAAGTTTTAAAAGGAAAAAAGGATTTCTACCTGCATTTCCAATGCCTTTCCCTCTTGTTTAGAATGCTTGTGGTTTTCAGCAGAAATAAGATAAAACTGGCAGTCCCAAACTTCTGAGGATTCAGTGAAATCAAGCACTTTAATTTACATACCACGTGCCCATAACTGGATGCTCTGTGCAAAGAGCTGTTTACCTTCTGCAGTGCTTGGAGAAAACTCACCCCCTCTCTCAAAGACTAAACCATACATACACTGTTCACTGTATATTAATTAAGAAATAGTGGTCTCAGTAAAGGGCATGTCCTGGGGATTGTGACTGGCTTGGTGAGTGGATAGCCTGAGATCTTTAATTAAAGGTGCAAGCTGCTTCTGTTCTGGCATGTGAACTTCCATTTAAATGAGGTTTCATTGAATTAAGAGGGGTTTTATGGCATGAAGTTCACCAGTGCTGACAGGGCTATGCTCCACAATTTAATGGGTGGTGGTGCACTCTAGAAAGACAGCTTTCAACTATCTCAGCAGTTCCAAAGTATTACAGCTGTGATTGTGGCCAAAGAGATCCATTTGTTCTGCTGGGAGCTTCAGAAATTTTCAGCTGCTTTATCTGTGGCAGTGAAATAATTGTTTTCAAAATTGTAGATGTATGAGGTCATATCAGAGGGTCTTTTCCATTGACAGTCTACACTGTACCTTGTCACAACCCTTCACCTATGTAAAGGTGGAGGTGAGGAATGGTAGGAGATGGGTTTATGGAAGGAATGATAAAAGTATATGGAAACCAGAGATGTGACTTGCCTGAGAACAACTAGAAGAAGCTTCCTTATCTGTCTAGTTGGATATGTGGCATAAACCCAAGATAAATTAAAATTCCTTGTTTCCTTAAAGCAAAAGAAAATGCAACTGTTAAGAGTTTTTGCTGTTGAAAATCAAAAGATCTTTTCCCTGCCTGAGCAGAGATTACTCTTGTTCCAGCAGTAAAGCCCCAAGGACCAGCAGCAGAGTTGCTGCCAAAACCAGTGTCTGTGTAGCTCAGTCAGCCTTGGACAGGAGACCTGTTGGTCACAGAAGAGATGGGTTGAACCCAGAGCAGGAATACTAGAGTTCCCTCTATTTGGCATGAAAATGTCCTAAAACTCAGTTGCATGCCTGCTTTTTGTTGCTAAGCTCAGACTTTATTTCTGTCTTTAATTTGTCTGAAGCTCATGCATTATATCGCTTTAGTACTTATTAGAAAAACAAAAGCAGGGCCAGGCCCTAAATTTATGGAAATGAAATGCTGTCAAATCTGTTTAACTCCTCTAGGACTTTTTCACAACTTTATTATCGTTGCATCAGAGGCTGCTTTGTTAGGAAATAGTAACATATTTTGTGCTCCCCCACCTCATAGCACTACTGTACAGAAACTGATCTGACAGGGAGCAAAAATACAGTATTGGAAATAAATTCAGTGTTGTGCTGAAAGCCAGCAATTAAACCTCACTGAAGATGGTGGGTGAGAAAGCTTCCCTTCCCTAAGGAAAAGCCTAAGAACTACCTTCTTTGTGGGACATGCTCATTGAGACCACAGAAGGCCCACCATGCATACCACCCCATACATATGGCACCACACGTGCCTGGCAGTGCTGAACTGTGGGGGCTGAGGCATTTCTCCAGTATCTTAACTGCAGACGCTGGGGACAAGGTGGCATATGATGAAACAGAGCGATTCAGAAAGTGACAGCAGAAACATCAGAGAAGCAGACAGAGGAAGTAGCAAGGATACATGAGAGCCAGCAAGGAAAGCCCTTGTAGCCTGACCCTGAGAGAAAGCTAAGAGAGTGGGAGCTTGAGTTGCAGCTCCAAAGAAGCTTGAAAGTATGAAGAGAAAGCTCTGACTCTTGCTGTGCACAGAGTAAAGGGACATTGTGTACATTCTTTCTAAACAAACAGAAGTGCATTAAAAAGCCCAGTTCACTCCCTCCTCTGTTTGTTCTCCAAACAGAAACAACCTGTAGGGACCCTGAATATTGGCTAACGACTCAGGTCAAAGATGGTAGCTAGAAGTATAGTAATGGAAGGAGCTTTCTCCTCAGAACTGATTTTGTCTTTTCTTGCCACTAGTAAATCATTTTAGTCCCTGTTTGTGATGATATTGTCATTAGAATTGTCATAGCAACAGATAAACAAGGAGGAAGAGCTGTGTAACAACTTTTTCTTTTCTTTTCTTTTTTTTTTTTTTTAAGCAGGCGGTCCAAATGTCTTACTAACAAGTAATTTGGTGACAGAATTTAGCAAAGTGGTTGCACAGTAAATGGGTTTATCTTTAAACATAATGCTCTTTTCCATTTTAACTGAGCATAAAATTGTATCTTTAAAGGATCGTCAAAAAGCAGGGCTTTATGCCTCTTGAGCAGCTCCATGTGACATATGGTCTTTCCAAGCAATAGTTTTATCGGCTGTGCACAGTAGCAGCAGATTTGAGCTAATGTTCCTGTGAAAACAAGTAAGAGTTTATCCAAAAACTGAAGAAGGGGAGGAAAAAGGCATCTTTGCCCTACTGTACAGAAAAAAACCAAATTGTGTCTTACGTCAAACTTACGACACCCCTATAAATTTAGCAGCTGCTGGTAGTGACTAACTTCAGCACATGCAGTGAGCAGGTTAAAGAGGACTCAGTGACCTCTTTGATTTCCCTGCCCGCAACTGATGCTTCCAAGCATGCTTCAGCCATATGCTGCCCTGAGGCTTGGTTGGAGCAGGGTGGCTTTTGGGGCCAAGTGGACTATTGCTGCCCAGAGGGGCTTAGCCCTAGGCTTTCTACGTGACTAGGTCTCCAGTTCCCAATAGAGATGCTATAGTCACATCAGGCACTAGCTGAGGGCATGTATTGCTTGTTGCTAGATGAGTCGCGTGGGGTGCTGAAGAGCACCCTGCCTGCTTGCTCCCAAACATCCTCCTTCCTGCTGGGGAAAGGGTTGGTACTGTTTACTTAGCAGCTGGGCAGCGGTGAAGGGCAGGATGAGCCTTGTACACAAATACACATGCTCTGTGTTTATTTTAGCACACAACTCTGGCCAGATGCTGGCCTAAAATTATTTTTGAGCTCACAGCTACCTCATTTGAGGACTGCCACCACTGACTAGTGCTAGAAATAATCCCTGTAAATTAATGGGTACTGGCATTACAAATGCAGGAAGAAGGGAGAAATTAATGAAATGCAAAACATTTCTTCATCTAAGGGATTTTGATATAGTAGTTGTACACAGAACAGAATAAACAAACATATGCTCATATGGTTCTATTCCTGCTTACACACACATGCGCAGATATTTATATCTACACTTTATATATAGATGTAATGACATTAAATAACAGGTAACAAGCAGGGGAAATTGAATTGTAAAGGAACAAAGTTAGGAAAAAATTCCTATGGCTCCATAGCTTCACAGAAGTCATGTTTTGAGAAAAGCTTTCAATGTGCTTGAATGGTTCTGTGATACTTTTGTAGTGCTGAGTGATTTCTCTCATTCTTGCAACAATGCAATAATTTGTAGGTTGAGCTCCTCAAAGCCTTCTCATCAGCAAGAATGAATTCCTTCCATTTTGAAGTCTTTCATGAGCATGTCTCTACCCCGTTGTCTGTGCCTCCCTCTTATCCATGAACATCAGTGTCAGTTTTACTCCAAATTCTGTCTAAAGTTCAGTGAGATTTTTTTCTAGTGAGGTAGCAAACTTTTCAGAACTGACCTGAGGTTTCATACTTGTGGCAACTTTGCCATTTTATACAACTGTGGTTTTCTCTGGGAGACACAGAGGAAGATACTAATTATGGGGAGCATCTGAAAATGAGAACTGAGACATTAAGAGTGCAGCCTGCGGATTGTCCCAGGTCCTAAAACCACAGGGGAAAGTGATGCATATTTGATTTGAGATCTGCCGTTAAACTTCAGAGAAAAACAACACAATGGAAAGCAGGAAATTACTCTTTCGCATTCTGTACAGATACAGAAGGATCAAGCAGAGGCACAAAAGAAATATCTGCCATTGGTGACAGATGAACAGCTGAGCTGACTTATGAAATAGGAGTAAACGACATCTTTCTGCAGTCTTTCTGTCTCTGAGTTTCTCTTGGGACAGTGACACCATGCAGAGTCGCTAACCCCAGGATAGTAATATCAGCCTTTAACTATTGCATGCTTACAGAAGACACTGTTGTATACACACAGCACACAAAGTACTTGACAAAAAAACTAAGACAGACCTTGTGCTGACTCAGCAAAACTAGGTAACAAATGCAGCTTTAAAAATAGCTCTCTGAATGAAGGGTAATTGGTTCTTGCCTTTTCTTACTGTGTGAGATACACATTCATTAGAGAGCATCTGCGAAGTTGAAATAAGAAACAGGAAAAATAGGGACGGCAGCAGAGTTGTAAATTCAGCTTGTGTGTCTCAGTGAAATGACAATGAACTCATACACTTTCTGGAAAATTCATTGGTTACAGATGCCATTCCTAGAATTAGAGCAATAGACATTCAGTGTATCAGTATCTGCAAGGCATAGATGGAGATGTGACTGTCACAGAATGCTGGAATGGCTGAGGGGAGTTTAGGACGTCCTCAAAGCAGGGGAAACTTGAGCTTAGTCCTCAGGGCTGTGTTCATTAGGGCTTTTAGTATCTCTGAGGAAGGGAACTCACGCATCCTCTCTGGGAAACTTATTCCAATGTCCAATCATCCTCCCAGTAGAAAGGAGTTTTCTTATGTTTAAAAGGAATTTCTCGTATTTTAATTTGTGCATATTCATAGATCCATAGAATGGTTTTGATTGGTCCTGTTACTGGGCACCACTTCCAGTCAGGAAATGCACACATTGGTAAGGCCCCCCCAGCATCTTCTCTTACAGAGCAAGTATTCCCAGGTCTCAGTCTCTCCTCATATGTCACATGCTCCAAATCGTTAATTGTCTGCATGATCCTTCACTAGACCTGCTCCAGTAAGTCCATGCCTCACATGTGCTGGGGAGCCCAGAACTGGATCCAGCACTTCAAGATGTTTCTCAACAGTGCTGAGCAGACAGAGAGGATCACCTGCCTCCGTCTGCTGATGATACTCTGCGTCATGCAGCCCAGAAGGCTGTTGGTCTTCTTCGCCATGAGGGTACATCACTGGCTTCTGCTCAGCTTCTGTTTACCAGGACCTCCAGGGACTGTTCTACAAATCCACTTTCCAGGTAGTTGGCTCCAGCCTGTCCTGGTGCATGGGGCTGTTCTCCCTAATGGCAGGACTTGGTATTTTTCTTTATTTAACTTCATGACATTCATGTCAGCCTGGGTCTCCGTTTGTCAAGATCCCTTTGAATGAAGACACAATCAGCTGATCTAGCAACCACTCTTCCCAGTGTTACAGAATCTGTAAAACTTGCTGAGGATGCACTCTAACCTACCATTCAGTTCATTAATGAAAATGAGAAATAGTACTGGTCCCAGTATCATCTTCTGGGGATACGCCAGTAGTGCCTGGCCTCCATGTGGTGGAGGTGACATGCTGGTGTCGGTGGCAACAACTGCTTTTAGTCCAGTGGTTCTGCCAGTTTACAGTCTGCCTCACTATCCACACTGCACTTCATGTTACATGAATAGTTATGGGAAACAGTGCTGAAAGTCCTGTCAAAGTTGAGAGAAATCACACCCGCTGCTCTCCTCTAAAATGCCAAGCCTGTCATCTCATTCTTGGAAGTCTACCAGGTTGGCTGAGCGTGCAACAACTTTAATGTAGACCTTGCTGGTTTGACAGGAGAGAGCTGAATAACTTCTAAGGGTCATTTATTTAATGATATCTGACTTCCTGGTCACAAAATGCCCCTGAGCAGAACATGTGGAGTGTGTCCCTGTGCCATTGTTCCTCCCTGCCAGTGTATTTCCCATCCTGAATTGGAGTCATTCTTGGTCTGCACGTCAGTCACGTGGTTTGTCACAATGTTGGTCTAATGTTCAAATACTTAGACAATCTATGTGGTCATTAATTCATGTAATATGCTTATGTTGCTTTGTTAATTCTTAGAATGAGGTTTCAAGTACATCAGGTCAAAACTGGCTTTCAGCAAGTATTGATATGCAGCGAAAAAACAGTATTTCATGTACAACGGCACATTTTTTTTTAGCTAAGATGTGAACTGAAGACATTCACTTGAAGTGAGAGCTAACATCACCAAAAAGTCCTGAAATTTTAATTTAAATATTTAATAAAAATGGTCTAGCTTGAGATTTTTGTTTTGCTATTCTTAGGGTAAAACTTGTTAAGATGTCGTGCAAATCCTGGGGCCTCTGACAACCTTGCATGTTTATTCCTTCAGTGGTTTCCCAGCAACTTGGTTCCTGGTGAAAGTAGATCCTTGCAAACAGGAGATAAGTAATGGCCTCTAGTGGCCTTGCTTGGAGTCAGCAGAACAGCCATACTTAGGACCAAGTTCTAGACTACTGTTCTTCCTGCTTTTTCAACCTTTTCTTGAATGGAGTATCAACTACTTTATTCTGAATTAGACAGGGAGGAGTAGAAACATCTTCTGTTTCTTCTTTAATTCCTGCTATCTTTGCAACAGCTGTCAGTTTTAGTTTGTTCATCTATCATTCAGTTGGGCAAGAGCAAGAAGATGAAGGACCATTCGCCCCTTGATGTTGTTAACAAGCCTGTCAGACTTTGACAACTTGAGTGAGAGACATTTCATGAAATTGTGAGTGAAATTTTAAATGTCTTGTTGAGGCATACCACAATATCATTTGCTGTCAAATGAGCATTTGCAGTAACTTTTTTTTTTTTGAGCCTGACTCAGCACGCTGCTCACGTCAGGTTTTGGAAGTATCTCCTTTTTATAGTGAGCATGTTCAGCAACGTAAGACAAGCATTGACACTCAATTTGCCTGCTGAAATTACTGTTGCACATCAGTATTGTCACTTGTGTACACATAGCAAAAGAGCAAACTAGTTGAAAGGTGATTTTTGAATAGACTGAGCTTCTTGTTTTCCTGTTGGCATCACCACCTGATTCAAACTTACACCATTTTACAACCTGTTCAGTGTACTTTTTGTGCCCTGCCACTGAGTGAGTGGCCCACGTGGATTTTAGGTGATGCTTTGGTCTCATGACAGATACCCTAATGAGCCCTTTGCTCAAAGGCCTCTGTGGTGGGTAGTGCTACCAGGGCTCTCAAGAATAGCTGTGGCACAGTCCTGCTGCTCATCAGTGTTGCACAATAGCTGCAGAAACCTTTATGTCTGCCACACTTGATGCAGTCTATTACCCAAAACACAGTGCCTCAAGGTTTGTCTGCCTGTCACTGAGACAGACATGTCCCAGCAGCCTCTGTGAAAGCTTCCCAAATTTTGCTCTTCAAGGTACATCAAAGCTGGCAGTTTGTTTCTGTACAGGTTCCTGCTGAGGAGAGCACAAGCAGCCCTAGCTCAGCTGACTGCAAACCTCATTTGAACAGAAAATTGTTTTCACAATGTACACGCGTGTGGTGCCAGAAGGATCTATTGTATTACATGAATAAGGGTCATTATAAGCTTCCTTCAAACAGAGTAGGTATCTGAGCCAGTAGCCAAAACCAGATGTAGCCATGCAATTTATAGCTAACCAGGTAATCCATCAGCATGTAGGCTTCAGCTTGGAAAAACATTTAGAGCACCCGCTTAACTTTAAGTGTGTGTTTATATACATAGCTTTCAGTGGGGCAAACACGTGCCTAGAGCTATGTGTGACGAGCTGTGAGTGATTAAGTGAATCACTGGGAGAGTGTCATTAGAAAAACTCCTCAATTTTAGCAATATGAATGTGTCTAGGGATAAATATAACAGCTCTGTCTTTTTGCTGTAATGCAGTGTAAGCAAGCTCCTGTTACTCTGCAATATTGATGGCGTACCTTTATGTATTTGGAATAGCACATACCCAGCTTATTATATAGTTTAAAATTCATCTTTTCCCCCACTGTGATGGTGTTTTTTTCCACAGTTTTACTCCTCAGAATCTTCTGGAAACAATAATATTTATTCTGTGTGTTCAAACTATTTAATCAAAGGGGAACCTACCCAGTTTCCTAATTTCTTATTCTCTTCTCTGCTGTCCTTTGTTGTCTGTATCCTTTTCCATGCTCAGGAGCGAGCGCGCTTTCTGTCAGAGGTTCAGCGTATTCCTCTGTCACACATTCTTCTGCTTGGAGTTCTTTTGTTCTAATACTCTTGACATTTAAGCTTGGGCACTTTAAAGGTTCTTTCTCTTTACTTTATTCTATGATTTATTGATTACTTCCAGCTTCTGTTTCCCTAAGCCTATTTCCTTTCATGTTTTCTCACCCTACCCACTTCTTGTTATTTCATCTCTCGATACAAATAATGCTTCACAATTCCAATTTTAAAGCCACCACCACACACCAGTTTTTCTCGCATTGGCTTGGCATAGCAGCACTTTTATAACACATGGAGGCCCAAAGGCATTGTAAATGATTACAGGGGTCATTGTTACTGATGAATGAGTCCCAGCCTCACATTTACAAAGAGCCTGCTGAGCTGCATTGTCCCTTGCAAGTAGTCCCTGTAGAAGTCATAGGCACTACTCACAGATCAAGGGACTACTCAGTGTGGGAAAGTGACACTCTGCACTGAGACTCAAGTCAGCATTATACACGGAGAAGCCTCCTTCCCAAGGACCGAGCTACACTGGCTGTGCGAGCCTTAGGAGGACCTGTTCTCACGTAAGAAGAATTTCATCCTCTTTATACAAGTTGTTGGTTTGTTTCTTCCAGGTTGCCTGGAGAATTAACCGACCACAGACATGTTGTGATTTCCTAGGACCGATATGATCCATAGGACCTCAGTGCTCTGCCAAAACATCCAGAATAGCTGTGACACTGAATGAGGGAGTTATCCAGCAGTTTAGGATTATTGTGGGGTAAATTCTGCACTAATCACATGGTGGGAGCCGCACAGCTGCTTACAAGAGTGTGGATGTGTATTTTTGTGAGATACCATTTTACACAGATTCACAGATTGCATTGAGTTGGAAGGGACCCTCAAAAGCCAATCTTATCCAACTCCCCTGTAGTGAGCAGGGACACTGCCAACTAGATCAGGCTGCTCAGAACCACGTGGAGTCCTGCACACCATCCAGGAGCTAGCTATCAAAGGAGGCTTCCATTCACCAGGAAGACCAGTTCCAGCTTAACAGGCATGCAGCAGGAGCTGTATTAGGGGCGGATCTAAGTGTGAGTCTTGGACCGAAGTTACCTGCTGGCTGCATTTTTGCTTTCCTGGTGTAGCGTAGGCATAATATTTGTGTCCGCTGCGGCACCTTCTGATAACTCAAACTGTGCAAATAACTTTGGAGTCATCAGATGGGTGAATTGAGCAAGGCATTGCTACTGTGTGGCCAAACCATATGCAACACTTTGAATAGTCTTCCTATTCTGTCCCCTACTTTATTATGGGAAAGGACCATGTCTTTCTGTGCTCCCATCCTGGACTGAGTGACACTTTTGGCTCTTCCCCTTTGTGCCCAAGGCAGTGCAATGATTTTTCTGCTGTACATATGCTGTGGCAAAACACGGTATTTCTGCTAGATTCAACTAGAAGTCTGTATATTAGGGTTTAAGGGGTAAATCACCACAAGTTAACAACCTGACTGTGCAGCACAATGCTGTGTTTGGATGGGCACCTATGCCCTCTTCTGACTCAGACACAAGGAGGTTGAGAAGCAGATTGTAACTAACACTCACATATAAAGCATGCTGTAGTCAATTACCTAGTGATTTTTCTGTCAGCCAGGATTCTGTGCAAATGAAGAGATATCAAGGATGTAGAAAATAATTGAACTCAGCTGAAAATGTACCTCCTGCTTGTGTTCCAAAGTAAATAAAGACTTTTTACTAGCAAAAAAAAGAGCATTGTTCTTTACAGTTTAGCATTTCAGTACAAATGAAAAATGAAATTGCCAATAAAATTTTATGAGAAAGGAAATTCTTGTTAGAAATTTTATCTCAGAGTATTGATTTTGCTGCTGCGAAGAAAATTGCTCTCTAAAAGTTAATAAATAAGAGTGAGCAAGGATAGACTTTTAATTGTCTGTTTTAATTTAAAGTCTTCTAACATATAAAATATTGGTAAGATTAGGTTTTAAAAGTAAGAAGTAACTTTCTGGGTTTTATACATTTAAATATCAGACAATTTAAATGCTGAAAAGTTTGCCTTAGATATATGTTAGTCTATGAGGCCCTTATTAACATGTGAATAAAGATGTGAATAAATATTTGGCCTTTGGTTTGTCCATCAGAATATCTGATGCCCCTACCAGAAGGATATTACTCTTGTTTCATTTTACATACAGCACACTGAGTCTGCTGTCCTAGAGACTGGAACTAAGTTTTAATTTATGTTACACACTCAGCCCAAAATGACACAGCCTAAAACTGAGAGAATTCAAAATAGTAATAACTGTGCTTTCGCTAACACCAGAAATTTGGCAGTTATGCTTCTGGTCAGAAAATGGGTTTTACCAATAACAAACATTAGTAAGAAATACTGTTGCTATGGTTTTGTACATGTGTATGAATGTATGCACACATGCACATGTCTATTATACACATGTACTTGGCTTTATTTTAGGCAACCACACAGTGACATCTTCCAATGAATGAGAAATTGAATGAGCAAGTAAGAGAATGTGGGTTCTTTCTTTTTTTCAAGAGTGGGAATAATATTCAATTATGTGGCTAGAAATATTTTGAAGAGAGGCTTCAGAAAGTTCCCATTAATTTTCTTTGTACAGAATCTCCATGAAACACATAACAAAAAAAATAGACAAGATATTTCAAGACAACCTGTTCTCCTCGTGTAAAAGGAATTTTATCTTCTTCATAGAATCTGTTGGTTTGTTTCTCCCAGATTGCTGGGAGAATCACCCCAAAGCAACCAGACATGTTCCCCTTCCCAAGGACTCTAATATGATCCATGGGATCCCAGTGCTCTGGCAACTCCAAGGGTGCAAAATCAGTGAGGGAGTTTGCTTTGGACCCCTACATGGCAGAGTGATGCTCTTCCACGGGTTTTAATGGTGTTCGCCCTCAGATCAATTCAAGCAAGGCAAGGTGAGGAGGTGACAAGCACAAATCTCCAAGTGAATGACTGGTAGTTTGTGTGTGTATATGTGCATGTCCTTCTTTCCAATTTAATTACATTTCAGGAGTGGCTACTATCTTCTGCTGTTGTGGCTTTGTTTCCTAATGTCCTCACAGATGCCTGGCAGCAGCTGGATACGCAGAAGATGACAGTCACTCGGGCTCTTTTCCCATAAGCCAAGTCCCCACGTAAGTTCTCACATGCAGAAAAGAAATTCAGGACAACAAAAAGATAATCAGCGAAAAGGTTCTTTTAGAGTAAAAATTTGGTGGAGATTAAAATAGGGCAAAAGTTCAAATGAGAACGAGCCACTGCCAAGCAAGCAAGAATCTTGGCCAAAAGGAAGAAAAAGAACCACTGGTTTAAAAGGCAAGTAACCATGGCAAGGCAACGGCTCAATGCTAGAATCTGGTTAAGAAGTAATATCACACAGAGCTGTGATTGTTTATTCAAGGCTAACTCATGAGAGAACAGTTGTCTCCAATGAGTGTTCTCACAGCTTGGATCCAAAATTATGACTGCGTTTTTTTAAAGCATCCAGCACTTCTTCACAACCCATTTGCTGTTAGACAAAAGAAAAAGAAAGTGCAAACTTTATTCTTAGTGTCCTCTGTGTGTTTAAAGCACAGCTTTACATATGGAAAGGCATTTCACGTCAGCTGTTGAACTGGTATCATGCTATTCTGCAGCAGTTGCCAATGGAAACTTGATACATTTTCAGCACCTTTCCCAAGCTTCAGAAACTGGAAGCAATGTGTGATTTAAGGATGTTTTGTTTGCGAGGGCTCTTGGAGGGTGAGAGAAGAGGTCTTGCACCTTTGAGTTGCATTACTGAAGTTGCAATACAAAGCAGATAATGGACTGTGGGAGCTAACATCTGTGGAAGTAAGTTTAGGCATGAAATAAAACTAACGTCTGCTTTGATACAAATAATAATTTACTAAAGATGGTTTGTGACTATCAGCAAACTCACAACATATGCACACATCCCTACACCTGCTTCAGTTGTGCACCTGTTGTCCTACAAATAAATCAAAAGGGAAAAATGCAAGCTTCCAATGTTCCGCTATAAATAAAAGATGATTAATGCCATTATAGTGACAAACAGGTATTGGCAGCATTCAGAAAGAATGGAAGATTGTCATCTCATTTGTGCTTTTGTTTCGGCATCTAGATGAGCTTGGAATGCATACACAGTGCTGCTAGAGGGCACAGCTGCAGTCCCACAGATGAGAAAGAGAACAGGTCAAATACGATCTCACTTTAAGTCAAAAGTAGCTCAACCAAAGCAGAGGTTTTCATGGAAATGAACACAAATAGATTTTCCTACAAACTGAGTGATTTTATTCCTAGCAGTATTGTGTAGCTCAGAGCATCCTGGGCTAAATATATGGGTTTGAAATGGCAGAGGGAAGATTTAGACTAGATGTCAGGAGGAAGTTCTTTACAGTGAGGGTGGTGAGACACTGGAACAGGTTGCCCAGGGAGATTGTGGCTGCTCCCTCCCTGGAGGTATTCAAGGCCAGGGTGGATGAGGCCTTGAGTAACCTGTGCTAGTGGAAGGGGTCCCTGCCTATGGCAGGGGGTTGGACCTGGATGATCCTGGAGGTCCCTTCCAACTCTACCATTCTACGATTCTATGATAAACTAAGACACAGTGGTCTGTACTGGGTCAACAGGTCTCAGCAGTTTTTGGAACCTGACTTTACAGCTATTCTTTGGAGACCTACAGGTCTGCATGGAAGGTCTCTTCTTGGATTAGCATGCATGTCCTTATAAAGATCTTTCAGGCTAAGAGCTGTATCACCACATTTGCACTTAGTGAAATCTTTTACACATGTGCAGAGGGCAGGTTTGAATGTTGCTGGAGTCTTTGGTCTCGTCAAGTCAATAGGGCATATGAAAATTGCTGCATAGACAATTTCAAATTTCAAGTTTCTCATTTACCCACAATTAAAATTTAGGCAATAGAAGCACAGTATTTTTGAACTTTCCTACCTCAGAGCTACTCTGGCTGTCAAGCTGATTTTGGGAAAAAAAAAAAAAAAAAAGGATTGGATTTTAGAGGGTAAGGTTAAAGTCTTTCCTTGGCTCCTGTCCTGTCCCTCCTCAAATGCAGCCTTTCCTCTCCACTAAAGCAGGTAGCTGCCTGCAGAATTGCCTCAGCTGGAATCAGGCTTTCTGGGAGGCTAAGAATGGCAGTCAGGCAAATCAACTTCGTATCAGTGCCATTTCTTGTTGAAAGGGGTTGGGTACAATTTATTTTGGTGTGTTTATGGAATCTGAAGTGTCTTTGGTCCACTGTCAAGTAAACGTAGCATGTATTAGGGGCAGATATCTTCCGTGCTATGACTGCATTTTCCCTATGCCTTTACAGTTCCAAAGAGTATCTTCCCAAGCTCCCAGCTGACATCGTATCATGCCAAACTGCTACAGCACATTAGAGAGAGGCAGAGCCTTCTATTGCATTTGTTTCTTTGCCTGTCATCTAAAGTGAAATTGCTCAGAGCAGGAGTCTTTCATCATGGCTTTGTGCTTTTGTGTTGCTCTGGATCCCACCTGCATTGTGCTAATTTCCTAATGTCAGACTCAGTCTTTGTATCCCTGACACTTCAATGGAGCTACCCAGGAAGAACAGAAATTGGCACATTGTTTTAGCGTGGGGTTTTTGTGTTGTTTTGGGGTTTTTTTGGGGTTTTTTTTGTTTAAGAGCTTAGAGGTCTTCAGGAGCACAGGGGCTTTACAATTACTTTATTTTTATTACTGCATATAGTTTGTTGGGGGCAGAGCAGGAATGACTACGTTTGATCCTGCACTTTGTACTGGGCAAAATCTGCTCTCAGATTCCTTCTGCGTATCTCTGATGCCATGAAGATCTCTGTTGTGTCTTTCATATTCACAGCCTGATCCAAGGGGCTCTCTGCGCAGATAGAACACTGCTATAAACAGGCACTTGTATAGAAATCAAGAGGCAATCCAAAGCATATGTGAAAGCAGAACTCAGGCCACTGTTAGTGCATATCTTAAGTCTGCTAAAGAGGAATATGTGCTCCACTTTTGTATTACTATCTTTTCTTTGGTTATCAGTGAGGAACTTTGGATTCTGCAGTATGAAGTGGGGACATGCTGTCACTCTTTCTTGATGACTTTCACCTTATTCATCATTGTCAGGAATTCACAATCCAAAAGACTCGTGTTATGTGAGCAAATATTGCCTTAATTTGAATTATTTTATTTTCATTGCAACCACTTTTGAGTGTTACTATAGTAATATCACTGGCTTTCCTTGTCAAGGAACTGTCACAATTTCATAAATGCTTTATGCAGCCACAGTGCAAAGAAAATGATGCATTTATTTTGCTTTTATGCTTACTTATAAGCAAATATATATATAGATATAATATTTATATATATTATATATGTATTATATATATATACACATACATACATACATACACACACATGTATGTATGTATGTATGTATGTATGTATATATAAATGGAAAGCATATAATTGCATCATAGGGGGAACTTCTTTACTGTAAGGGTCACAGACCACTGGAACCATTTGCAAAACTGACCAGGTGAAACCAGGGCTTGCTTACCCTTATTTGGGCAAGACACTCACAAGTGCATAAACACCTGTGGGTACCTGTTTATCACTTTGGGAGGGGACATAATAGCCCAAGCCTTTGTTTTCCTCCCGCCCTTGCTTCCCCCATCAGCAGAAGCCTGGGGCAAGCCACGACGGGTTTTAGGCCTATTAACCTTCCACGACAGACAGTAATGCACTATTCTTCAGCAGCTGCAAGGAAGGACTAGGTTATACTGCTGTCTGGAACATGCAGAGTCACTCGATAGCAAGACCATATCATTTGGTCTCTAGGCCTGCAGATTTTGTCCACTGGAAAGCAATGTAACACCCTAGAGCTGAACGTTGCATGTGTATGGGAAGACACCTAAACTGATAAGACATCTATCAGGGATGAAAGAGAGATTGGAGATGGGTCACCTGATCCACATGGTCTTTAAGCATACCTCACAGCAACATCTAGTCTCCCCACAGGCATCACCACTGTTGTCACAGTAGAGGCTGGGAGACACTGCTAGAAATGCTTACATGCATCCATCTCCTGTCACCATTAACATTCCACACTAAACAGGTCTGCCCGGCACTCCCGTGTGTGGCTTGGTACAAGTTGTATGGGTCAGCTGCCTCACCTTACACAAACGTGGCTTTTTCTAAAATTCAGTAATTTGCTTAAAGCACCTGAGAAGGGGTTGATTTGTGAATCCTGCTTCACAGATTGATGTGTGCATTGAGCAGACTGAGATCCAAAGGGGCAATTCAGCATCCCTGCAGTGTCTGGTAGAAAATCCTCTTTTTTCTTACCTGTGGCTGCCTTGAAGCTCCTGCTTCCAGATCCCTCAGAAGAATGGGACCTCCAGTAATAGAGGTGGCAGAGGCTGCTGGAAATGATGCTGCCTGTTGCCGTATGAGGAAAACCAAATGTCTGGAGAATGTGTTCAAGCAACAGGATCTAGCAAAAAGTGAATACAGGTTTTCTCTGAGCCTGAGGTAACTAGAGAACCATACCCACTCCTCAGTAGCATTGTGAAGTCCAGTCCTGAGGTGTGAAGTGACCTCTCTTTCCAAGGAGTAGGATTTTCTTACGGGCATTAGGATTTCTCCACTGAAACCACTCCCGAGTAAATTATTGTCTCTTTAGAGGAGGTTGAAAGCAAAGCACAGACCAACTAAAAGATACAGTATTTCCCATGTTAAGCGAGGTTATCATGGTTACCATCAGAGTCCCACTACTGAGTCACAATTTTCTGCTGCTACATTGTATGCTTCCCAAGGAGGCCTGTTAAGTTTCCTTATATATCTCTCAGAAATGGGTGCTGTTAGGTAATAAAAAACTGCCAATGTTTTTTTTCTGCTTAGATCAGTGGTGTACCTAAGATAAGGATTATTGCATGGACAAATGCTTTGTTACGGTTAGGAACCAGCCCACACAGATTAATTTTATATTTTAGTGTTCTTATGGTTGTCATCAGTCATTCATTTTAGCAGGCTCATCTGAAGAATGCAGCATTTTACATTATGTAAATGGTGTTAGGAACTTGACATAGCTGTGGGATAAGATCTTTTTAAAAGAATGTGCCTCTGCCTTGTGTAAATGCAAACAAATGCCCATAACTGGCCTGGAATAAAGGATGAAGGAAGTGCTAGCTTGGAAAGACACGCAGGACAGCTGCCAGGAGAACTTACAAGTAGGAGCTAGAGTGTAGAGAGCAGATGAAACATGATAGTACAAGATAGGATGTTGCACAAAATGTCCATTGAAGTGAAATAATGAGAAGCTAGAAGAGGACCATTGGAGACGGGAGAAGGGAGCAGCAGACAGCATTTAGTCAAAAAGAAGGAGATGAGAAAGTGCAGAAAAGAAATATTTTATCACTGTAGGAGGATAAGCTTGCAGACAAATTCTGTCCGTCCCAGATAGAAGTAGACCCTCATGCTTTATACAACAAACAAAGCCCTGGTGGAATCTTTTATGCTAGGTCATTGAGCTTTCTCCTTCAGATGTAACCGTTCTTTATTTGTGTACTTGTGGCTGCCCTCCTTGTCCAAGAGGAGGGTACTTGGGAGCATTTTGTCAAAGTACTTTCAGTGGGACAAATTTCCAGTATCTGGGGCTAGGGGTCCAACCTGGCTTGAACGGTTTCACCTCAGTTTTTTTGTTTTTTTTTTTTTTTAACAAAAACATATTTGCAAAGAGGAAACCGCTGTTCAGCATTTCATTTATCAGCTCTGAAATGAGGCCATAATCACTAGCAAGCAATTCTTGGTAGGCTCACAGTGTAAAATAAAGACATTATTTCCCATCTGTTTTGCCATTTAGCATTTGTCCATCTTGCACTGAGACGTCAAGCTGGCATGTTGTGATTTAGCTTAGTGTGGCAAAGATACCAGGCTCACGGTTCTGGATTGAAGCTGTTGGTTAAATCCACACATAAACACTTGTACTGTCATAACAGCACTGGTGGCTATGAGAAAATTAATTTCCTTCATTCTTTCTTTCTGAGAAGGTTTTGGTGAATAAGGTCTAGAAATGAGAATGAGGTGTGGGGTTGAGGAAGAAGCTGTAGCAGGAGGATAGAAGAGACAATTTATTTCATACATATGTGCTGTGCACATGTTATGACTCACCAGGATGTAAATCTGCAGTGGGAATTAAAGAGCAAAGGGAAAAGACAAGGTAGGTTTTTCATTTNGGAACTCCCAAACTATCACAGTCACAGTGACTTTTCCTATGAAGTCTTCTTGGTCTTGCTTCCCACAGTGGTGGGACTGGTCAAGGCATTTTTGATTAATTAACAGTTCCAGCTAAAGCTGTTAGTAATAAGAAGGCTGGCTGGATTATGTGAGCAGTGATCAGTCTGCCAGGTTGCCATTTGAAATGTGTTCAGCTTTGTAGTGTAGCAGTTCCAATCAGATGTTACTTTTGATGGTGGTTGGTGTGAGTTCGGAGGTTTTGGCCCACTTTCTGCTGCAGGTCCACATCATAAAAAGGAAGGTCTGGCTCTCACTGAAGAGTTTTCAGTAAAGTCTCTAAAGAGACCATGAAAGCACAGACATAGAGGAGAAAACGCTACAAAGTAGACAACTTGGGATTTAGAAGGCAGCAAGACTACCATGGACCTGTCACAGACAGGAGAGAACCTCCTGTGCAGGATCGTTGGGGATCTTCTTCTGGTGAAGGGCTACAAAATGCTTGGCATTCACTGTCAATTACTGCCTGGCTGCTGTGCTCTAAGAAATCATTATAACAAAGTACAATGACTGTATAATTTATGAAACCAGCAAAGATGCAGAATTTTGAGGCAAATACATAGGAAAAAAGTGACGTCCATCTCCCTCAGAGAAGGCTGCATGTAGAGACATAGAGCAAAATGAGTTTCCAAAATGACACCTCACCTTCATAAGAAAAGATTTAGGTTGGGATTCTCACCTCCTGTATTGTAGCTTGTATTCAGCCTGAAGCTCTTCTAACCAGAGGCTATTCTTGGTCCCACAGAGTGCAAGAGGAATATGCCCATTCAGCTGGTAGATGCAGAATCAAGTCCAGAATTTCTTTGAACCCAGAGACCTCAAGGATTTTTAATTTACTAGTTTCCACTGAATTAAGAATTCATTAAATTCTTGTTGCCAAAATTCCTGCTACTGTGTGAGCTTGGAAAGCCTGACAGTTTCTTGAGACATATTATCTAAACAGGTCCTATTGGTCCTCTGAGATGTGAGTTGCAGGAAAACTAATTAATACATAAGGCACATATTATGCTAAAACCAAGGGAGGTGTTGGGTAAGAAATGTGTTCTCCTGGACTAAGATACTTCAATGAGTAGTCAAGGCCACTTCAGGCACACTCATACATTAGAAAGGGCTATTTCTACCCTTATTCTTAGCATGTGTGCTAAAGGCCAGATAACAAACTGGCTACTTGTTTAAGGGAACAAGGCTGCTCATTAAGTCATCCTGTTAGTGCTTCTCAGCAGAGCAACCAATTCTGTACACCTGGGTAATACATGACTATGTGCCACAGTTCCCTGTTGTAACAGCACACTTCTTAATAAAACAGGGTCGCAGAGGCTTCATTTGTTAACCTTTTGTAACATCTTTGGTGTTACAGCATCAAAAGGGTTGCGGTGGGAAAAGGTTAGGCTGAGAAGGGACCTCCAGAGGTCATCTTGTCCAACTCCCCCTGCTCAAGTAGGGCCACCTAGAACAGGCTGCTCGGGACCATGTCCAGACAGCTTTTGAATATCTCTAAGAAGGGAGACTCTATCTCTCACTTCCTCTCATATTTTTCCTGCTACCTTGTGATCAGCTTCAGTTAGGTCTGAAATACACTTGCACAGTGGTGGAGGCGAAGCTGGCAGGTGCTTTACAAGCACTTGGATGCTGGGGACTATACAGTGAACTAAATTTGCTCTGTCAATAAAAATCTATCTAAGGATTGTTTTAAAATAGAAGAAATTTCTGATTTGAGGTTCATTGTTCCTGAAACACAGATGAACACATGCCATTCTCTCCCCCTCCCGCCTCCACTCAGACCCAAAACTGGTATCAAAGCTGCCAGCTATCTTTACTTTTTTTGTTTTGTTCTTCATTCATGAACAACATGGATAATGTGGCCTCTGCTTAGAGGGTGGCAGAGCACTGGAACAGGTGGCCCAGAGAAGTGGTGGAGTCTCCATCTCTGGAGCCTTTTAAGGCCCACCTGGATGTGTTTTCCACCAGGATGTGTTTTATGTGATCTGCTTTAGGTGATCTTGCTCTGGCATGGGAGTTGGACTCAATGATCTTCAAAGGTCCCTTCCAACCCCTACCATTCTGTGATTCTGTGAACTCTCTCTGTATTCATGTTTTATTATTGGTATTGGTATTGGTCCAGTTTCATTAAAAAGGGTGAAGCCCAGAGACCAAAAGGTAACTCATACCCATCTGCTGTGATATCTGTCACTCTTGAGCTGTGCTCAGCACCATCTGACTGGGGAGAAAACTGAGCACAGGCAGAAGTGCTTACGCTTTTTGTGGTACTATCAGGCACCCAACTGCTACATAACCTACTTTCTGTAGCAGCTCAGTGAGGTGGGAGAGCACATCACCTCCTGACAGAAACTCATTCTGGCCTCTGATGGACTCTCTCAGCCATGTATGACAGAGGCCACGATGGTGGGACCATCCTGTCCCTGTGCCTTGTCCTCATACTGGCAGCAGGAATGCCTCAGCCGTGTTTGGCCACTGGACAAGGCTACAGGGCTAGCAGCTATCTCAGATAACCTATATCCTAAATCCTGAAGGGCTGGTTCTCTCTCTCTTACACAGTAAGTAGATTGATAGATTGAGATGTAATTAAAAATGATCAGCTACTGCAAGGACAGGCTTTTTCCTTTTTTTTTTTTTTTTTTTTTTCCCCAGGCACTTGGTTTACATGTTTACTGTGCTAAAAACAGTTACGAGCAATCTGGATAGCCCTCTGTTAGCTGTGATGAAAACATTCTCCAGTACATCCAACGCTGCCTGCCACAAAAGAGGACTGAGAAACACAGCATCTAGATGGGGAATAAGCCTTGCTTTCCACAAACTGTATGCTGATGACCTGATGCTGGCTTTCACCTGGGGTCAGTGCTGTGGCATTGTCCCTGGTAGGGACTCTGGCTTGTTCACCGTGAGGTCTTTTCAGTGATTCCTACAACTGTGGCACAGGTGGTGATGCCCATGGGCTGCTCTGGGATACATCCTGTGCCCATCTTCCCTCTGCTGTGCCACACCACTCATAGAGCAGTGGGACACATGGACATGGCTGTCACAGAACTCAGCATTAGGGGCCTATGTGACTGCCACATTCAGAGGGGTGATAATATAACTCTCCATGATCCCTGGCCTTCAGTGAACTTGGGCACACAAAAACAAGCTTATACCCAAAATCTCTGCAGAAATATTACCCTGACAGCTCGATCAGGACATGGTAGCATCTCAGAGCTCTCAAGACAGGTGCATTTTCACCTCAGAAATTAGTGGTCACTGCACTAGAGCCTCACTGCCTATTCAGCAGCACTGTGGTGCTATGGCTGCAGCCACTACGCCATTACCTCACTTCAATCTTCAGGGCACCTTATGGCACCTTTCTCCAGAAGCAGTTATCCAGGCTGTTTCCCTGGCTGCCTGTTTCCTGTTCCCACATGCCAGTGCTCATTCCCACACCCATCCTGCAGTTCACCATCCTCCTGGTGCCAGTCTGGGGCTGTCTGTGTGATGAGTCATTGTTAAAAATCCTCAGCGCAGAGTTGTACAGAGTTCAGTGGTCAGACAGGGACATTCCTCCAAGCAGGCCTAGCAAAAAGACAAGTTCATCTCTGTTGATGATAGAACATCCAGTATGCAGTGATGCATTACTGACTCGGTACTCCTGCAAGTCATAGAAGGGTTTGGGTTGGACAGGACCCTAAAGATAATGCAGTTCCAAGCCCCCTGCAGTGCCTTCCACTAGACCAGGTTGCTCAGAGCTTTGAACACAGGGAGGACGCATTTACAACATCTAAAACCTGTTTCAGTGTCTCACCTTCTGGTTTGCTCACAGACCTCTAATGCTAATGCCAAAATTGGTCTCCCTTCACAGCTCACACACAGTACGAACATACATACACATACACACATGCAAATACATTCAATGCATCTCATGGTTAGGATTTTTTTTTAGGTCACAGTGGGCTGCAGTGAGCCAGGACATTCCCACAGCTGCTTCATTATCAATTTTGAAAATGGCCCTGTCCATCGTTATAAAATACCCTAAATACCCATGTTCAGCACCATTCAGTGGGTACTTAGGTTATGAGTCACTAGGTAATTTAGCCCTGTGAAGGAGACTGTAAACTATTCTCTCCGTCTTTTCCAGAGAGGAGATGCCAGTGGGGAACCTTCATTAATATTCACTGTAATGTACATCTGTTTGTCCCCTCAGCCACTGCATGAAAATACACAGGGAGAGGGGGAAGGGCAAAGGGAGAGCTTCAAAATGTTTGTTGCTAAGGCGGGAGCCAGGGATGCACCTCAAGCTATTTCTGTCAGTCTGACAGGGATTGCAAACATTCGACATCTCTAGGAGTCATTCTTTGTGGCTTTATAAGCACAGAAGCATTTGAAATAAGAAAGGCACTAGCTCTGGCTGAGGAATAATAATGGAGCTCAGGTTGATAATGCTCCTCAACAGCTCAGTGTTCGGGCTGTTAGGGTGTGGATGCAAGTGACCCAGTTAAGATTTCTTGTTGCTGTTGTTCAGAAAACCTCACCGTCTACCTTCTGTCCCGTTGAGACTCAGCTACGACAGAGTCATACTTCATATTCATCTATAGGAACATCTGGCCCATGTCTAACATTTAATTTCCACACCATTAGAGTCAAACAATACGTGTACATCAGTAGATAATGTAATGCATTATCACGCAAGGCAGAGAGCAGCAATTTATTAGCCTAATTTAAAATAGCCTTCAGCAAAAAATAGTGCATCTTAATTCATGGATCTGAAAGGAGTGACATATTTTCCTGTAAAATGCGAAGGTATGAACAGAGCCATGCTTTTCCACAGTGGGGCATATATTATTTCTTGTAAATCTTTTAAAAGAGGAAATATCAGTTCTCTGTACAAAGCAACACAACAACAACAAAAAAAAAAAAAAAAGAAAAAAAAATAAAAGGAAAAGTTCAAAACCAAGGTACATCCATAATAATACAAAAGGAGAAGAGATCTTACCAAGGGGACAAAAGAGAAAAGCTGCCCTAGAACACAAGCAAAAGTGACCTTTCCTTTACAGCAAAGTTGTGATATGAATGTGAAGATCACTCAGACTTCCCATGCTCATATTTGAACAAATCCAGGCTCCTCAAGTGCACATCAAACACTTCCCCCTTTTTTTAATGTCTTTTAAATCTGTCTTTTCCAATAAAGGACATTCCCAAGATAGGACCAAAAGTATCAAAACAAATTAGAAGCCTTTGCCACCCTGGCAAAATGAGTCACTTTTCACAAGCCTTTGATTAAAGACCATTCCTTCTAGGGGGAAATTAACTTCCCAAACAGCTGAGTAGCACCAGGCTTATGTGCTACCCAAAGCTCACTTCAGTTGTCTGAAGCAGGATGATTTTCCTCACTTCTGGTTACTAAATGTGGCTCTGACCATACTGCTCAGCTTCTATCTCTAATGTACCCAAGGTTTACAGCTGTCTGGAGCCGAGACCTGTATTTGGCATCATTTCTGTCTATCCTTTTTTTATTTGACATTAAAATGCCATTGAATATATATATGTGTGTCTGTGCGTGTCTGTGTGTGTGTATTTATATATAGCCAGGGGCCTTGGAGCAAAGTCTAACCAAATAAATCCTGAGTTGTTTTTCCCACAGTGAAACAATTGTTCTAGGAGAAATGCAGGCCTGCCCTGGACAGACTAAGATACAGCCTTGGGGATTGGACAGTGCCCACTCTCTCAACATTGCTTTAGAAGAAAGCAGTGTTATGTGGGCGGCTCAATCCACATCAGGTGCTTTGAGAGCTTCTTGAGAGGCTTAGGTAGGAGAACCCACACTTCTAAATCTGATCAGATCAAGGCCTTCCAAAATTAAAATTGTGCAATATTTGAAGCAGAACTTTTAGATGGATAGGGAAACTTTAAGGTTAAAAAACCATAATGTACTTATCTCAAAAAATCTGTGTAAGTGCCATCATGAATGGAGGTTCCAAAGATCTCATCTGTGGACTTCCATTTAGACAACATATAAATGAAAATCCCAAACAAAAGAAGGCTTACAGTTAATTATTATTTTTAACAACCTGTTATGTCCACTTTATCACAATAAAGTGCTCCATTCAGTGGGCTTGCACAGAATAGCATAGGAGTGGTTGGTCATGGGGCATGATAAAAAATGGAACACAACACTGCAATACTTGGAGAGAGAAGAGTCAGCAGTCTCAGTTTCACATGGGAACTCTTCTTGTCACCCAGGGGTGGGACCCACTCAGCACCACCTAAAACATCACAGCTGTGCAGAGGCCAAGGGGCTGGGCTGAGAGGGAAAGGGTGAGGAAAGCATTGACTGTTTCTCTTCAGCTGCTGGCAGCTTTCTGAATTGGTATATGACATGACTTTGGTCAGGTCAAGTACAGTCTGGTGGAGACTCTGCAAAATGGATGTGTTTGACCAAGTTAAACAAGCCTTACTCTCCAGCCAAGCAGACAGTCGCCCTGCTTGGAGGAGGGATGGTATTCTTGTACTTACAAAAATATTCTGCTGCTGACTTAAGACGCGAACAGCAGCAACATCAGGTAGAGTCCAAGATCCAGGTGGGTGATCCAGCTCAGCAGTCACATAGACTACTGTTCCTCTGACAAGAGGACTAGGAGCTTGAGAGTCACACTTGACATGCTGAGAGAAAGAGAAACCAAATAAATCTCAGATCAAACAAAAGTAATCTCATACAACTGGCTGACATACCAGAAGTCTTCATTAGGATGGTTAACTAACTGGCTGCTGTACAACCCACAGGCTTGTGGCGGCTGGGGGAGAGCTGCCTTCATTTCTGTGTGGAAAAAGGGAAAGATGGCACAGCAACAAAAGGGTTTGGGCTACCTATCTCAGCTGCTAAAGAAGGACAGTATTCTGTCTACCTGACCCCACAGTATGTAAAGTGGCCTGGAGTAAAGCTAGTATATCTTAACCTGATTTTCTGTTTATCATCCCTTTACTAAGAGGCAGCTGGACATACTCTGCCACAGTTACGACCCTTGCAAGGATGTGGCTTGTGCTGAGATACCTGCATCTCTCTAGGAAGGAAATAAGACAAAGAAAAGGTGCTTGCATTAATGCTGCCTCAGGGCACCAGCAAGTTATGGGTTGGTGGGTTTTACAAGACTACTTACTATGCTATTCAATTAAAAAAAAAAGAGCAGTTACCATAGCAACACCCACATCTAATGGCTCTTATGCTACCTCTGAGATACAAAGCACCTTCTTACAGAGATACATTGACCAATACAGCATGTCGTGGGAAGTTTTATGCTTTTAGCAATGGTTTAAGGGGGAGAGCGTGCGTTCCAATAACCAGACATATTTATATCCCCAGGTCGTAATATTAATTTATAACAAATTATTTTGGTTCCTTGATATCTTTTTTTCTTCTCATTACCATTTCCTTTCTAATAGTGCCTTCATTTTTTCTTTTCCTCCCTCCCTCTGGATGCATGATATTTGATTAAGTACAGGATGAGATTTGCATATGGGAGAGCTCAGGGGTATGTCCAGCAGTTAGGTGGGTCATATCTGTCTGTAGATCTCATATCTAGGAAATGTGACCACTTTATCACAGTTGAGCAGTCACAGCTGAGTGGAAGCCAGGGGCTATAAGGTGTTTGTAGAATGCAGTCTGACACTATTGGTGGTAAAGGATAGTTCTGCTATCCTGAAAAGGCATGGAAGGCAACATTTTCTATTCCTCTTGCCTAGGAGGGAAAAGTGGAAAGGTGAAGGGGTGGCACATCTCCCTCAGGGCTGAAGAAGAGGATGTGGAACTCTCTTCATTGTCCTTCATTACAAGCATAGTTGAATGGGAGAAAAGCTGTGTGATCCCTTGAACATGGCAAGGGCCAAGCTAACATCCTCACAAGGACACCAGAGCTGGAGGGACGCTGTCAGAAATGTGAGGAAGAGAGGAGGGACACCTGGGCCTCAGGATGTCCTCCTCAACACCTGGCCCAATCCGTAGACATTTTTTTGCAACAAGTCACAGAGGTCACATGCACTGTTCATGGAAGAGCAAGAAACTGCAAGATGCTTTAAATGTATCCCTACAAAGTGGCACGTTGCTGGACCAATCTCACTTGGGCAAGCAGGACTGGCTTCTGCTCTATGGGGAGCTTGGAGGGGTGAGGGCCAATCCGAGAATCACAGAGCTTCTTACCCTTCCCTGGGTAAAGCCCAGCTTGTGCTCTGGGTCTCATGCAGCTCTCCTGCCACTTGAGCTCCCCCCATGTTTCTGAAGAGTAAGGTCAAAGCTGACACTTTTCAGAAACAACAACAAAAAAGAAACGGAATCTTCAATAACCTCTGATTTTCAGTCTTCTAATTATCTAGTCAGCTCAGTAGGAGAGGAACAACATATTTGTCCTTCCTACAACAAATATTCCTTGTAAGTCTAAAAATAATTCCAGAAAAAAAAAAACCTCTAATGATCTAAAGAGAGAGATAGATGCAGATTAATCACAGTAATTACTATTTAGCTATAGATTATCTGCATAGACACAGGACACTGTCACTGCAGCATCACTGAAAAATCTCTTTTGTTGAAGTTACAAGACTGAGTTCCATGTTATTTTTCCATGAACACAGGGCTCCATGTATTATTTGCGATGCCCCTAATTTTTAATTACCCCAAATTAAAACAATGGGATGATATATGATGAGTGAAACCAAGCATATGTTAAAAATGTCTAAACAGTTTTACCTGGGAAAATGAACAGAAACATAAATTGCTTGTAGTGCATATTTAAAAATTCAATAGCAAGCTAAAATTATAATTTGCATTAATGTATTCTGAAATATGAATTATTAAGTGATTCACACTGGCGCAACAAAAGCCAGTTTGGAGAACCCAGCTTTAGCCTGAAGCATTCCTCAGCAGCCTTATCTTCCCAGTCCCCTCTAAATAGTGCTATATTTATAAAGGAGATTCTTCTGATTGGAAAAATGTACACACAACACCTGGATGAAAAAGAAAAACAACCCAAAACTCTGTATTTCCAAGTGGCTTTAAAAAAAAACCCTCTCAAACAAAAGAAATTCAAATATTTGCTGTTTTCAAGCCCCCTGTCTTTTTTTCTCTTTCCTTTTTTCCCTTTGTACTTTGCACTCCTGTCGTTTTTCTCTTTGGTTTAATCTCACCCATCACTTTGTTTCTTTTTTCCTTTTTTCATCCCTTCATTCTTTAAATACAGTTCCATTGTTAGAAGTCAAGGCAACAACCTGCCAGAAGGAAGCCATGCCTGGGCTGCTGGGGGAGCTGCCAGGGCACAGAGCTGGCCCCTGGGCAGTGGGATTCCCCCTGAGGAGCACTGGGTGGTGGGACCAGGAGTTTCTCCGTGTAAGGGGGCAGGGGCACTGCCTTTCTTCTCCACACAGCAGCAGGGGAAGCTGGAGGGAGTGCAGGATGGGGAGCTGAGGAGGAGGATTGCAAACAAACATTATTCAGTGCTTCATCCAGCAAAATCTAAAGTTCACAGAGTAATACTTGTTCCTTTGTGTTGTGTACAAAAGGAGAAACCTCAGTGAGGTTTTCTGGGACTGGGGCTTGGACTTCATAACTGAAAATGCCTTCATAGGGCACTATTTCCCCCCATCTTTGAGGAAATGAGATCCTGATGGGTAGCGAAACAGACAAGTGCTTGTTGAAGAAGGACAGCCTGGTGATTGACAAACAGCTCCACATTACTCTTGGACCTCTGCCCTTCTTCTGATGTCCCAAAGGCCAGGCAATGAATCTATGGAAGAAACAAAGTTAGCAGCCTGTATTCCTAGTGCTCTGCTTTCACTGTACAGGCTCAATTTCCCAGAGCAGTTCTGAAGCTCCAGCTAACTTCACTAAGAGGACAGTTGCAAAATATCTTTGACCCCATCAAGACTAAGGTGCTGCTTCTTCTCCAAACTGCTTACCAGTCATAGATGCCAGATATGTCATGTGTGTTACACAGCCCAAGCTTGCAGACTTCCTCCTGCACTGAGACACAAAGCTCATCATTTCTGAAATTTAATTTCTCTTTGTGCCATGTGATTACAGATATATTCTGATTCACTGTCTCCATTTCTCTTATGTATTAGTAAAAAAAAAAAAATTGGAAAAAAAATTATCTCTGTAGCATTATTTCAATAAAAATTCATTTCATATGCAAAGTGTTACACTGCTCTGGGAAAAGTGACACCAAAGGACTTCTGTGTAATTATGTCTATGTGTTGTGCATATTCAAACACACACACAGAGCACCTGATGAGCTATGCTAATGCAGAGACAAAAAGTGGACGTGATGTCTAACCAATACAATGAACACAGGTCAAAAAAATAAGTGGTCATGGGATCATTAGGAACACAGTTATGCACAGATAGCTTTAGATGGACAGCAGTATTGCTAGTCCAGTATCCTTAGGAACCCTGGATCCCCAGACTATTTTTATCCTATTCTCCACTCATTAGAAATGTGTATAAACCTTGAAGCTGAAGAGTTTCTTTTGCTTTTGTCAAATTTGTTAACCTGGTTAGATATTTTTGTTCTCATTAGCTATCAGGTCCTTTTAAAAAATTAACCTCCTGTGTTCTTGGCCCCTGAGAGATCTCCTGGAGCAGTGAATAGGTTAGTTACATGCATGCATAAGAAATCATCTGTTTCTCATTTGAGTTTTTCACTTTCTTATGTTCTCATTTCCTCGTGTTCTGGTACCAGAGTCCCATTGGGCTCACTGAGAGAGGAGTAGAAAGGGCAGGAGCTGCAGAACAGGTACCTGCTCATACAAACCTACCATGTTTCTGCCTAGGAGATCCCAGCCCAAAGTGCAGCTTTAAAGCTTTCCCAATGATGCCCTGTGTGGGTCCAGTACAACTGGACATCACTTGAAGAAAGCAGCGACCAGAGTTTGTGGAGATACTGTTCCATGTGAACTTAGAGGTGGCCAGGAAATGCTGACAGATGAACTGCAAGAGGGGTGTCTACTCTGGCCCACACTGCAGACATCCATCTCACACTTTGCTGCTTTTCATGAGATATAGTCCCTAGTCTGAAGTAAACATAGGTAGGTGACCTGGCTCCACCAATCCCTGAAGAAGTGTTCCTGGATAAATGCACTGCCCCTTGAAGGGGTGGATGCTGGTGGACTAGAGTGGCCAGATCCCCACAGTTCTCCACATAGGACAGAACTGAGGCCAACACTTCACTCAAGCCTTCCTGTGCCTCATCTTTACTTGTCTCAAACCATGGCTGTGGAAAGGGGTACTTCACTAGGAAGACTTAGGACTGAGCACCCTGCTTCATACTCTTTTTTGGCAAGATTTCCCATATTTTATTGTCCCAGCATGGACAGGGTGGAGAAGGCTTCTTTTGGGCATCCCATAACTGGATCCCAGGACCTCTCCTTTTGCTTCTACCTGCTGAGTCTCCTGAACCAAGGCAGCAATTGCTGCCTGGGCCCCTTCTTGGAGACTGTTCGCTCCCACCTGCCGAGCTCAGCCAGGCAGCAGTGAGTCAGGGGCCACACTTGCCCATTTCTCCACATTGTTTCACGTTCAGTGAAAAACAAAGCTGTCAGTAATTAACAAAACATGAGATATTTGAGAAACCAGATTTGCCAAGCTGCTATTTTAGCAAATCATAACGATGTCGCTGCCAAAATCATCACTTCTCTTCTCCCCTCTGCCCTCCCCCTCCCCCCCCACTCTGGAATCAGTAGTGTGCTGTGAAATTGAAAAACTCTGCATGCAGGAAGAAAGTGAGGTTCAAAGAGAGCTGTGGTTTTCAGTTTGTTACAGTACCAATGCAGAACACGCCATAAACAAATTAATGTCACCGTTTTAAAAATTCTTGCTGCTTTGAATTCTTCTTGCTGCCTGAGTAATAATAAGCAAGCTGGCCCTGATCAAATAGAGCATGCACCTACCAAAGAGTTTTGTGAAGAAAACCCCGATGGTCTCTTCCTTTAAATGGAGGGAAATCCAGGCTAGCAGAGTTGTAGTAATTCATACAATCTAGTTTGTTGGCCAGGAGAAAAGTACACTGCTCCAAGGGCCCAGGCCAGCGCATTAGCAGCTGGACTGCAATGTTCTCCTGGCCAATGGATGGTCTTAGTTGCAGGGCAGGCTTTCAACATCAGAAGTGACTGCAGGTCTGACTCTGCATCATGCTTTAGTGTTTTAAGGTGTGCATAACTCTTGTGTCTCACAAACTGTAACTAGAATGGAGACCTTTCACCCTGTCACCAGAGTTGCACAGTATTAGTCAAAAAACAGTGAATCCTGTAGCCTGTAAAACCTTCATGTCCAGATGTGTGTTTAAAGAAGCTACATATTCACCAGCCTTTAGGCTTTGTTTCAAGTTCAACTGTGGTAGCAAATGACCTTGTGATTTCTAAGAAATAAGGCAGAATGAGATTCCCTAGGAGTTTTGTTACAGGAACAAAATTGCATGAGGTCAGACATTAAATAGGGTGGGAAAAGCCATATTAAAAGCATGAGTCAAGACTTGTTGGAGTCACCAGAAAAAAATTGTCTGACTTCTGTGGCCACTGGATCAGGCTGTGCAAGTATGTTATGATTTCACATTTCAGTATTCAAGCTTCGGGATGTCAAAGTCAGGCTATTTGCGCTGCATTTCGTTTTGCTACCATTAAGGTTGTTACTATTTTTTGTATAACCCAAGCTAGCAGGAGACATCTTTTAGAAGCCATATACTAAAGCTTGAGGAATTCATTTAGTACTAGGATGCTAATGTTAAACTCACTGATGTAATTGATTAGCATGTCTTTGTTGACTCATGGTTGACATTTTCTAAAGTGCTTAAACAGCTGAAGAATGCACTCCTATTGAAATGAATTTATGTCCCTTTGAAAAATAAAGGGACATTTTCAAAGGTGTCCAATTTGGATACCATTTTCCCACTAGAAATGAAAGTTGAGTGTCAGCTTTCTAAAACTAGTTCTGAAAATCTCACCTCCATTCTTTCTGTGGACCGTATTTTAGTATTTTTCCATCCCAATACCTTTATGTTAAGCATTGTCACTCAATCTTGCTCTTCTAACAGGCATTTTCTCCAAACACAGCAATCTTGCAATGCTCATGTAAACAAGATAACTCCTCCAGTGCTATAGCATCCTGTTTCTCAACATGTGAGATGACATATATCCAGGGATTTGATAAAATTTCCTGGAGAGCTTTAGCTTCTCTCCAATTTCTCGCTCTCCTCTTGCTGGTTGTTTCTTATCAAAGACAGTCCCTTAAAATTAAAGTCGTCTGCCACTGGCTGTGAGTGCATATGTAGACAAAAAAGATTGCTCTGTTATGCCTAGCAGTGACACATTGTGGCAGAGAACTTTACTGAGGATTTCTATTCCATAGTGCTCCTTCATGGGAGCTGCAGATACTCAATGTACCTGATGTGCTGCTAATGTGGGCATTAGCTTTTACAATTACTCTGACCTCTTCCTAGAGGCACTAGCATAATTATTTCATGCTAAACAGAACAGCTTTGTGTCTTGAGGAAGCTTCTGTGCAGCATTTCCAACGGTGCACATGGGAGCATCAGATTTCCTTCAAAATTTGGTCTATCCTATCTGAAGTGTCCTGGGTTAACACAGCCTGTTCTAAGCAAGCCTGGCCTGCCCCATACACAGATGGGAGGGAATGTAACACAAAAAAACCCAGGTTGAGATAAGGAGTTTACTGAGAGATCATTTACTATATGATTACCTTAGCAAAAGCAGCAGAAGAAGCCAGTGATAAAATGGTTCCCTCCCACCCAAGCATGCAGTAGCCAGCACAGCGGAAAAGACCAACACCCGAAATGTAGAAACTGGAGGCAGCAAATGGAACAGGAAGCTTCTCATGTTACAGTCTGAACTTCAAGCCCCATGATACTTTGCCTCAGCCAGCACTTTCATTTTTAAACTGTCGTAACAGTTGCAGCAGCATGGTATTGAATAACATCTGCAGATTCAACTCAGCCCATGACACTGAAGTTATTTGACATATGGTTACTTCTCTTTCCTCTTCCCAGCATTAGCCCTCAAGTGCAAGTTAGGTGCTCTAGGAGCACCTGCTTGTTGGGCATACCAGGTATTAAAGGCAGAGGAAACCCAAGGCTGGAGAAACCCTCACACATTTGATGCAAGATCTCTGAGCATCTCAACAGTTACATGGCTCAAATGCCAGCCAGCACAAGCAGAAGAGGGCTCTAGGCACTTACACAGTTATCAGACAACTAAGGGTTGTAATGAGGAGGTCTGTGGTGTTCAAACAATGAAGTTAGACTGTTCTCAAAGATACTATTCAGACAGCTGCTGATCCACACCAAGATACTGCCTCCTCTAGCACAGCCCTAGGTGTTTGTTTACCACACCTATAATATGTCTCCAGGCATTTATACCCAATTAAGGGAAAACATGCATGTTTAGCCTTTAATATTTTTGATAGGTTTTTTGTTGATATGGATCTGTCTTCTTTTCTTTTCTTTTCTTTCTTTCTTTTTTTTTTAATACTTAGACTATTCAGCCCAGCTGGGGAGTGACAGTGATGCTGGCAGAACTTAAATGGAAGGAAGGAGGGAGGCAAATGCCTATGAGGAAGATAACTGATGAACAGCTGAGAACAGGCTGTATTTGGTAATCCCTTAGTCCGTATCAGCTGCAGCCAAAAGTGCCGTTTTACATCTGATTACAGCCTTTGTCTTCCAGAGAGCTCTGAGTCCCTTGGTGGATCTTAGCAGTTTCAAGAAATTGTCTGCTATCTGCATATCCTATGTTGCTTAGGTATATGAGTAAGATACTCCTTACTGCTCCTCTCTCAGACACTCTGGAGACACGAGACAGACGATTCCAGTCTGGATCCATTCCACTCCAATTATCCACTGTTTTTTGGTAACATATTTTTTATTTAAATAAATCAAGAGGTTCCATTTAGCACATTGCATTTGTCTTGGCATACGCTTCACACATGCACAAACTCTATATTAAGGCTTTCATACAGCCGTTAGCGAAAGAATCAGCCAAATGTATCCCTGGTGTAATTCTACTGACTTCAGTGAAGTTTCACTGGGGTATCCCTGTGCTGTTGATTTGTCCCCTTTGTTCTCATTCCAGAAGACAAAACCCAATAAAATGTATGTTTGTACTTAGTTAATAGAACGTATTCTCTGTACAATACACATGTAAGCCTCTGCACTTCACTGTCTGCTATGCTGCTTGTTGGTTTACAGGAATGATTTTCAAATTTATGTTATCACTCTGGTTTTACAACAGATGCTGTAACAACATAGATGTTGCAAGAACAAGCAGCAGGAAGTCAGGCAACTTTAAAGTTTAAGTCGCTATTTGCCCTGCAAATGTAAGCTGGCAACCTTGAAGTGAGTGTGTTGGCACCAGCAAACACAAGAGCAGCAGGAGTCACTTAGGTGAGGAATTATGAGTGCTGGTCTCCAAGGATCAGTTCTTGGCCCTATTTCAATCCAAGGATTACAGTAGCAGCATCAAAGAGGTGAGAAGAAGCAGATTCTGCAATAGCATGTTGGTGTTAGAGGTGGGAAGGACTTCACCTGGGTTACAGTGTTTGCAGGTGATGCTAAATTGGGTGGCAGTGTTGATCTGCTTGAGAACAGGAAGGCTCTGCAAAGGCTTGTGAGCACACCAGATCGACAGCACCAGGTCAGCTGTATGACGTTTAACAAAGCCAACTGCTGGGTCCTGCGCTTGGGTCACAACAGCCCCACACAACACTACAGGCTTAGGGCAAAGTGGCTGGAAAGTTGGCCAGCAGGAAAAGACCTGGGGGTGTTGATCTACAGCCAGCTGAATGAGAGCCAGCTGTGTGCTCAGGTGGCAAAGAAGGCAAACAGCATCCTGGCTTCTATGAGGAATTATGTGGCCAGCTTGAGTAGGAAGGTGATTGTGACCCTGTAGTAGGCATTGTTAAGGCCACACCTGGAATACTGTGTTCAGTTTTGGGCCCCTCACTACGAGAAGGAGACTGAGGTGCTGGAGTGCATTCAGAGAAGGGCATCAAAACCTGCAAAAGGCTTGGAGAACAAGCCCCAGGAGCACTGAGGGAACTGGGATTGTTTAGTCTGGAAAAGAGAAGGCTGAGGGGAGACTTCACTGCTATGTGTAACTACCTAAAAGGATGTTGTAATGAGGTGGAGATGAGTCTCTTCTCCCAGGTGATAGGACAAGTGGAAATGGCCTGGAACTGTGCCAGGGGAGGTTTAGATTGGATATTAAGAAAAATAAACCACCAAAAGAGTGGTTGGGCAGTGGAACAGGTTACCCAGGAAGGTGGTGGAGTCACCATCCCTGAAGGTGTTCAAGAAATGTGTGGACATGACACTTTGGAACATGGTCTAATGGCCATGGTGGTGTTAGGTTGGCAGCTGGACATTCAGGATAATTAACCAGTGGAATTATTTCCCAAGAGCTACAACTGGACAATGTTAATCAAGAGAGAATGTGGTTTTGTTTTCTGTTGTTGATTTTTTTTTTCCAAACAGACAGGCTCTAATTCAAGGTGGCCAGTAACTGACTGAGTCCAGCACTGCGTTCTTCACAGTACAGAAGATCTCTCGATGCTTTGGGCATCTGTTACTGGGCATAGAGGCCCAGAAGTAGGATTGCACATATGAAAAAAAACAAAAAAAAGTCTTATTTATTGGTAGCACACAGAGCAGTAGGCCAGCACTGACATTATTAGAATCATAAAATGGCTTGAGTTGGAAGGGACCCTAAAGATCATCTAGTTCCAACCTACCTGCCATGGTAGGACACCTCCTCCTCCTCCGCATCCAATCTTTCCTTAGGTGACTAGAGGCTCATCAAAGCCTCAAACAGGCTGGTCTTAAACACTTCCAGGGACGCAGTGCCCACAAAGTGCCCACAATTTCTCTGGCCAACCCATTCTGCTGTCTCATCACCCTCATAGTAAAAAACTTCTTCCTAATGTCTAATCTAAATCTACCCTTCTCTAATTTAAAACCACTGCCCCTTGTCCTACCACCACATGCCCATATAATCACAGGATTAATGAGGCTGGAATAGACCTCTGAGATCATAAAAGTCCAGCCTATGATCTAACACCACCACAATGACTAGACCACATCTCCAAGTGGCACATCCAATCTTTTCTTACCTCTAGGGATGGTGACTCCACCACCTCCCTGGGCAGTCCATTCCAGTGCCTAATCACCCTTTCTGTGAGGAAGTGCTTCCTGACATTCAACTTAAATCTGCCCTGGTGCAGCTTCAGACCACTCCCTCTTGTCCTGTCACAAGTTGCCTGGGAGAAGAACCTGACCTCCACATGACTACCACTTCCTTTCAGGTAGTTGTAGAGTGTGATAAGGTCCCCCTTGTGTCTCCTCTTCTTCAGGCTGAACACCCCCAGCTCCCTCAGCCTCTCCTCACAAGGCTTTCCCTCCAGTCCCCTCACCAGTTTCATCATTCTCTGGACCTGCTCTGGCACCTCAGTATCCTTCTTGAAGTAAGGGATCTAGAGCTGCACACAGTGCTTGAGGTGAGGCCTCCCCAGTGCTGAGTATAGAGGCAGAATTACATCCCTAGTCCTGCTGGCCACACTATTCTTGACACAAGCCAAGAACCCATTGGCCTTCCATGCACCTGGGCACACTGCTGGCTCATGTTCAGCCTGCTGTCACCCAGCACTCCCAGGTCCCTCTCAGCCAGGCTGCTCTCCAGTCACTCATGCCCCAGTCTGTATCGCTGCATGAGGTTATTGTGGCCAAAGAGTAGGACCCTGCATTTGGCCTTGTTAAACCTCATACTGCTGGCCTCAGCCCATCAACCCAGCCTGTCCAGGTCCCTCTGTAACATCTTCCTACCTTCCAGCAGATCAACTCTCCCTCAAAACTTGGTGTCATCTGTAAATTTACTAACAGTAGACTCGATCCCCTCATCCAAGTCATCAATAAAGATGTTGAATGGAACTGGCCCAGTACTGATCCCTGGGGGACACCACTGTTCACTGGACACCAACTGGATGCAGCACACAGTGTCTGTGCCTGCTCATCCAGCCAGTTTTTAACCCAGCAAAGGGTGCACCTGCCCAAGCCATGGGCTGCCAGCTTTTCCAGGAGGATGCTGTGACAGACTGTGTCAAAGGCTTTGCTGAGATCTAGGTAGACCAAATCCACAGCCCTCCCCTTGTCTACCAGGCAGCCACCCAGTCAGAGAATGAGATTAGATTGGTTAGGCAGGACCTTCCTTTCCTAAACCCATGTTGGCTGGGCCTGATCCCCTTGTTGTCTTGTACATGCTGCTTGATGGCACTCAGGATGAGCTGCTCCATAACCTTGCCAGGCACTGAGGCCAGGCTGACAAGCCTATAGTTCCCTGGATCCTCCTTTTGGCCCTTTCCCAGCTTTCATATTGACCCCTTCAGGTAATAGTCTCCCTGGAGCTTTCTATTCTCCAGGCTGAACAAATTAAATTCCCTCAGCTTGTTGTTGTAGGAGATGTGCTCCAAACCTTTGATCATCTTCATGGCCCTCCTCTGGACACTCTCCAACAGATCTTTGTCCTTTTCATGTTGGGGGCTTCAGACCTGGACACAGTATTCCAGGTGGGGTCTTACAAGAGCAGAGGGGTAGAATCACTTCCCTTGACCTGCTGGCCATGCATTTTTTGATGCAGCCCAGGATATGGTTGGTCTTTTGGGCTGCCAGAGCACATTGCCACTGGTGACAAGCACCTCATCAACTCCACCCCCAAGTCCTTCTCTGCAGGATGTTAAATAGCATCAGTCCCAGTACTGATCCCTGAGGGACTCCATTCATCACAGGCCTCCATCTGGATGTTGAGTGACTGAGTGCAACTCTCTGCTAGCAGCCATCAAGGCAATTCCTTCACTACCTATTATTCCACCCATCAAATCTATGTCCTTCTGATTGAGAGACCAGGATGTCACGTGGGACAGTGTCAAAAACTTTGTACAAGTCCAGGAAGATGACATCAGTTGCTCTTCCCTTAGCCACTGATGCTGTAACTCCATCATAAAAGGCCACCAAATTTGTCAGGTGAAGCCATGTTGGTTCCTGCCAGCCACTCCTCATTTCCCATGTGATGTAACAGAGTCTTCAGGAGGATTTGCTCCTTTATTTTGCTGGCCACTGAGGTGAGACTGACTGGTCTGTAGATCCCAAGGTCTTCTTCCTCATCTGCCTTTTTGAAAATGGAGAATATGCTTCCCCTTTTCCAGACAGTGGGCTAAGCACCAGTTAGGCTAACCATTCATCTTACAAATCTCTGCTGGCCAAGGTGCTGTCAATCAGGAAGATTCTCTGTTTCTGCTTAGAAGAGGCTGATCCTCAGTTCGCTTGATGGACTACTTTCCTCTTTTCCTCTTCTCGTAGGATTTTACAGTCTTGTGAAGTCAGTGATGGTTTTCTGGTTTGTTTTATTTTCTCTGATGAATCTCTGATGACTCAACATGCTCAACATTGTGGTCCCTCTTTATTTCTGCTTTCTCGCTTTGCATGGCTCAGTTGTTTATCTCTCACCTCTAGATTAAAGTGGCAGGGATGGCTACAGCTCAGCTCCACAAAAACTGAACCCTCAGTCACATAAATGGTTCCAGCAGTACGTTTTGACTTTACAGTTAATAAAAACAAAAGGACCATGTGACCTGCCTGCAGGTGGGAACCGTGTGAGGTGACAGGCAGGCACACTTGCTCTTGGAGCAAGGTGTCAGCTGCCTGAGGGAATGGGGATGGAACCCCAGGGTGGGATTTCCTGACCTGGGAGCTGGTCACCGGGCAGACTGGGCCACGCCTGCCCTCACCAGGGTGCCAATTTAATTGCAGATGTACCTGAGTCAACCTGTAGCATGATCCTGCAGCTGGAGAAAGGCTGTGCATCAGTTCTATGCTTGAAGAACATCTGCACAGGGAGAGCAAGAGTAGGAGCAGAGGTGAGAGAGTATGTCAGCAGGATGTCACAGAGAGGCCAAGGCCTGCTGCACACAGGCTGAGCGCTGTGGCTGCTGAGTGGCTGGAGAGCAGCAGTGCCTGCTGTAAAAGCCCTGGAGAGCAAAATGGATCAGGCACAGAGGCATGGGGAAAATTCTCATCTTTTACTGTTTTCAGAAAGCATGCACAAGGAAGCAGTGGTTAGCAGCACAATGCCCACCAGGCAGTTGAATGCCTGGAGTGGTGTCCATGCACATACCCTTTTTGTGTCTCTCTGTGCTGCTCACTAAGGATGGTGTGTAGGCTTCAGGGCTAGATGCTGTGTCCAAGAGCTTTGCCTGGCTGCTGTAGTGGGGTGCCAGTCCTCAGGCTGTGCAGCCATGCAGAAGGCAGAGCAGAAGGCCCCATGCTGTTTGGCATCTTCTCCCCCAGGCTCCCTCTCTGTGCACAGCAGCTTCCAGCACCCTGCAGCCTTGATGAACAGGGCAGTAGTGGCAGCCTGTCTCCATGGAGGGCTAAGGCCTGGATCTGGCTGCCCTGCTGCCTTACATGTGCCTGACTTTGGTACCTCTGTGAGCAGTAAGAGGAGGAGAAGGTATGGGGTGGAGGTGGCTGCCTTGCAGTCCTTTCCCACCACCCTCCTCTCCCTCCTCCCTAATCTCTTCCTGGATCTCCCTGCCCTGTAGAAAAGGAAAAAAAAAAACAACCCACTGTGAATTCACCAATTATGCTTGAAAAATCTGATAGTCATCCAGTCTTGTTCCACATATTTGTCAATAACTTAGATGAGTGGACCCTCAGACAGTTTGCTGATGCTGCCAAACTGAAAGGAATGGCAGATGCAGCACAATGCTGTGCTGCCATTCCACAAAACTTGCACAGTCCTTAGAGCTGAACAGAGAGGAACTTAATGAAGGGCAAATTAGAATGCTGCACCTTGGGATGAATAACCTAAGGTCCAGTACAGGTTAGGGGTTGAGCTGCTGGAAAGCAGCTCTGCAGAGAAGACCCAGGAATCCTGGTGAACAGCAAGGTCACTGTGAGCCCGCAGTATGCCTTCCTGGCAAAGTCCAATGGTATCCTGGAGTACATTAGGAAGAGGGTAGCAAGCAGCTGGAGGGAAACTCTCCTCCCCCTCTACTCTGCTTGGCGATGTCACCTCTGGGCTCCACAGTTCAAGTGGGACATGGAACTACTGGAAAGAGTGTAGATGATGAGGGGACTGTAGCATCTCTCTTACAAGGAAAGGCTATGACCTGGGGCAGTTTAGACTGGAGAAGAAGACTGAGAGAGGATCTTAGCTGTGTTTATCAATATCAAAAGGATGAGTGTGGTCAAGGACTTGAGGATGGTGGTGCTTTATGCTGCTGTGGTGGCAGCTGCTTATCTATGGCTGATAATGTGAAATTTGAATCGTCTGTGTCCATCCCACTGGGAACCAAGGTGGGAGCAGTCAAGATCTCAGGAACACCTCTATATTTGCAAGTTGTGCTGCATGCAGCTGATTTTGGCCCAAGCAATTGCCCACCCTGCACTTTTAAAGGTTCTTCCAGAAGTTTCTGGAACAACCTTAAAGTGAGCTTTAACAAAGATGTGGCCCTGGGAGATACCAGCAGATTGATCCTCCCCACGGGTTCTTTGCTGCCAGCTCCTGGTGATCTTATCCAAGAAACACACTGGGTGCAAAGCACTGCTGATCACTATGTGGCAGAGCGAGCAAAGGCCTGTGTCAAATTCACACACTCCTGCTCTGTGACTACAGCTCCTGGAGCAAACCCGGCTCTCTCCTGCATGGCAATGCATGAGGAAAAGCAGCTTTGCAGAGCACTCATCTTCAGCTTTGCAAAGGGACAGCATTGCGCTCAGAGCCCTACTGCTCTCTTTAACTCCTAGCCCACACCAGGCAGAACAAGATTCCACTGCATCGACCTGCAAAACTGTACTGGCAGAGAAAAGTTCAAAAAAGGGGCTTGAGTATAATTGAAAAGCCACAATAAAAGCTAATAAAGGTGTTTGAGTGCCCTCCTCTATTTCAGGGCAAATTCAGCAAGCCGAGACAGCCTGGTATGCAAGAGGGATTTGCTTTGGTTTTGAACACAGGAACAGGTATTTTGATGATCTGAGCTGCTGACAGCAAGTCTGCCACCAATCTTTCGTGAACAAAATGCTTCCACCTCTGCAACTTAACGGAGCTGGAAAGGCACAGTCATGCCGGGGTCGCCCGGTCCTGCGCTGCTGCCCCTCCCAGCCGCCCCTCCCAACCGCCGCGGAGCTCGGAGCCTCCCAGCCGCCGCCTCGGCACCGCTCCTCGTTCCCGCCCCTCAGCGCGACGAGCTCCCGGGTGCCTCCTGCAAAGTCATCATTCCATCCGGCCTGTGAGTTTTCCTCATGTTTCCCTGGAGGACAGCGGGGGGGCCCTGCTGGTCTCTGTAGCACTGGGAGGAGGCTTGGAGAGACCGCAGAAATTGGGTGTAAGGGAAAGGGAGCGTCTAAGGGAGTCTCCCCAGTCTGAGGGCTCACTGAAGTGGGACACACCAGGGAGAGAGGGACACAGAGTGGGAACCAGGACACCCGTGTTTGACTCCCCCTTTTTGACTTGGTGACAAAGTCATAGACCTTTGTGGACAGTGAAGCACCTGAGAGTGCCCAGCACCTGCACGGCTGTGGGTAGGAGGATGTTTTGTGGTTAAACCCTCCAAACCTGAGTGCTGTCCCTCTCCGGATTTTCCCTTCTGCCATTTAATCCTCACAAGGGGAAGGGGAGTCTTTCCCCTAGGGATGGCCAAGCTCAACATATGGGATCGTGGTCCCTCAATTCCCTCCCCAGGAGAAAATGACAGCTCCAATCTACCTCCTCCTCTGTGGCTAGACGTTAAAGGTTAGGGCTGGCTGCCCAATATAATGTAGAGTCACACTTAGCTCAAACAAGGGCTTGGCAGTCAGTCTAAATAGGAATGGAGTCCTGAGGAGCAAGGAGAAGGAATCAGAACAGGGTCAGTATGAGCCCGAGTGGGGAGCCCCACAGAAGGTTCTTATCTCGTTAGCAGACTTCACCCTTTACAATGAACATAGCATGGGATACACTTGTAACCAGCTTGGGTCAGCTGTCCTGGATGACTCCAAATTGTTAATGGCCTGCAACCCATGGCTGTTAGGGACATGGGGGAATGGTTTGAAGCTGAGAGACAGTAGGTTTAGATTGGATCTTCAGAAGACATCTTCAGTACAAGGGTGGTGAGACTCTAGAATGGGTTGCCCAGGGAGGCTATGGATGACCCTTCCCTAGATGTGTCCAAGCTCAGGTTCCCACCCATTGGGGGGAGGGGCGGCATAGAATGGCAACCTGCCATGGGTGGGGATGCTTTAGTAAACCCTTTGATACTGTCTTCCATAGCACTCTCCTTCAGAAACTCATGGCACAAGGCTTGGATAAGTGCTTTCTGCACTAGATAAAAAAATTTGGCTGCATGGAGAGGCCCAAAGAGTGGTGGTGAACAGTTTTAAATCTGGCTGGTGTCCAGTCACAAGCAGTGTTCCCCAGGGCTGAGTACTGAGCTTTGTTCTCTCAAATATCTTTATAAATGATCCGGATGAGGGGATTGACTGTACTCTCAGTAAGTGCAGATGACAGCAAGTTGAGTGGGTGTGTTGATCTGCTAGAGGGTAGGGAAGCTTTACAGATGGATCTAGACAGGTTAATTGTGTGAGGTTCAACAAGGCCAAGTGCCAACTGCTGCACTCGGGTCATGACAATCCCATGGTAAGCTACAAACTTGGAGATGTGTGGTTGGAAAACTGCAACATGGAAAAGGCCCTGGGGTATTGAGTTAGCACTGTGCCTAGGTGGCAAATAACTCCATTCCTGGAGTTATTTAAATGGTGTATGGACCCAGTGCTTAGGGTTGTGGTTTAGTGGTGACCTTGAAGTGCTGGGTCAAAGGTTGGACTAGATGATCTTGAAGGTCTCCTTCATCCAAAGATAATATGTGATGATCTGCAACAGCATTGTGCTGCACCCACAGTGGTGACCTGCTGCTGGAGCAGCAGACACAACACATGCAGTCCAGCTGCTGTTGCAGCATCGTGTTGTGCTGCTTGTTCATGGTGCTCTGGCCACATATCCCTGCCTGGGGACGCTGTCAAAGGGGCCCTGCTGCCTCTGTCAAAGCAGCTTCCCAGGTCATATCAAGGTCTTAGTATTGAGCACTGCTCATTTTCTAACTCTCGGAAGGCTGAAAAAACCCCAGAGGGCAGCTTCTTTTTGCCCTAAAGCATGGCTGTGGTTGAGGATAGCATGTGTGCCAAAGTTCAAACATCTACCAATTCTCTGAGGTGTTAAGAGTTGCTTAAAAACCATAACAAAGAGAGTGCATATTCTTCCCATACTCTGTAATTCAAAACTTAATTGCAAATCAAATTCCATCAATTTTACTCTGTGTCTTTCAGGGGATATATAAAAATTAGGGCAAAATGTTGACAGAATGATGAACATTCTACAAATACCCTGCAGAATAGAAGTATTTTAACTATGTGAGTCTCTGGAATGTAAAATAAATGATCTTCTAGCACCGATAAGACAGCAGTTTTTAGTGTCCTGCTACATAAACCTCTGCAGCATGCCACTGTCAGGTACACTGAACCTGTGCATGCATCCTACTCAAAACTGCTATTACAAGCAGAGGGGAAAAAACCTCTCCTTTAGCTTTAGTCCAAGCCTTTTTTGTTGGATAGGCAAGTAATGTTTGTTCTGGCTGTAGTATCGCTTTTCAAATATTATCTGTTGCAGTGCCTGTGAAATGGCTGTGCATGAAACTTCTGACAGATGGATTGCAAAGATAGATAACAGTGGACATTTTTAATGTATTGTAGCCTGATCAAAAATATTTAAATTTTATGTTTATTAATAACTTTAAAGAATAAAACAACAAGAAAAAAAAATCCCAAACTCTAGCAGAGGTGCAAAAGAATCTGAGAGGACAATGAAATCAATTATACACTTGTCTACCTCACCTTGAAATAAAATTCAAGTGATGTTTTAGCAAGAATCACGCCTGGGGCTTGAGTGTCAGTCACACCAAAAGATGCTGCTAGTATGTGGGATATACTTTTTTTGTCCCTTTTGAATTTCCATGAATTTGACCACTCTGGTGGAATTGCTGCACACCCATAGCCCAGATGCCAGTCCCCCTCACTGTTCTTATGTTGCTCTCTGCAGGACTGCCTTACTCTTGTGGAAAATTAGGGTACATCACTAAGAACTCTCCAAAAAACTCTCCAAGGTGTTACCTTACGGGTACCTTGTCCAGTGAGATGTGATATGCTTTCAGTCTGGCTCACAAGGAGGAGCCCACCTGAATTCGGCTAGCTAAAACTCATTGACCTGAACGTAACTTCACACCTTCATGCTCAAGAGACTAGGACCTGCTCTTCCTTCAGCTTGTGGAAAAGAAATGCAGCTCATCCCATCTTCCCTGTCTCCTCGCTCAAAGAGCAACAGCACCAGCATGGTTCTCCAGAAATTTGTAAACATTGTTTATTTTTATACCTGTTTTAGACAGTCAGGATAGCAGGATGGCACTTCTCCTTCTAACAAAAGAAAAAAAAACAACAAAAAACAAACCAAAACAAAAAAAGGCAACAAACAAACAAAAACCCAACCCAACCAAACAAAAACCAAAACAGAGCAGTGATGTGGAAACAATAAGTTGGTTTTGCTTTAAACTAAAGCACTTCAATTCTGAGAGAGTCTGTTGCCATCTCAATGTTGAGGTAAACTTTGGTTTATTTTAAAGTGTTGATCTGTTCTCAGCCATGGCAGAGACTCCCAAGCACAGCATTACTTAGGTGCCTGCCTGGAGTGTATATCTGTGTGTATGTATGTGTCTTGTTTTTGAGCTATTTTAACTTACGCTTCATATTCTAGTGCTTTCTGATAAGTAGAGTTTATGTCAGAATAATTGGCCTGAGGATTTTTCTTTCCAGTCCAGTACATTTTTGAGGTACAGCTACATGGGAGATAATGGAAATGCCTCTAGAGTATCTGTCTGACAAGGGAAATAGCAAGAATAAGAAGTGAACACAAACTAGGGACCTTGTCAAAGAGCGTGCAAGTGAATCAGTCCAGTCAGTCACTGTAGGTGACGTATCTGAACAAATTGAAGCTGACACAATGGTCAGTGTGACTGGGGAAAGTATAATTTTGAATTAGGGTGAACACCTTTAATCTGTCAATTGTGGCAGTCTTAAACCTGTAATTGAAAGCACAGCACTGCTTTACTCCAAATGTCAGTCAAACCCATTCACTCTCCTGTGATCACTGATCAGTTTGTAGTCTTTTCTGCATTTACTTATTAGACTCCTATTTGTTTCCTATTTTAGACAATATTCTTTATTTCACATTAAGAAAATCTTAATGTAATGAGAAGAGCCCTCCAGAATAACACTTGTGTTCAGCTGATTTTCAAGCAGATAGCATTCAGGGCACAGGAGACAACAAAAGTGAGTATCATCATGTGCTTAAGTTTAGCTTTCACTCCCTGAATTTCTGATTCAGCCATAAAGCACACTTTTATTTTTGATCTGCTTGTGTGCTTGTATAGTGTCAGCACTGCCACTCCAGAACCTCAGTCATGCCTCTCTAGTGTACTTCAGAGTAGAGTAATTTTTGCCCTGGGAACACTGTTCTTAGAAGATGGTTGAGTTCCCAGCTTGTCCCTCCTGTCCCATTATGGGACAGGTAAGGGAGTAATTTGCATAGGCATCTTACCCACATACCTGTCTGTGAAATTACAGACCAAGGATACTGACTCATGGGATGCAAAGATCTCTTAACAGCTTTGGGAGAAGATTTACTCTATCCCTGCCCACTTGCAGGCAGATGGTTCTATGATTTATCAAGAGAAATATTCCATATGCTGCTCACAGTCTCTTGAGACTTTTACCCCAACATCATCTCTTTGAATGTTTAGATTAAAGCAACATGAAATGGAGAATAAAATTAGCTTGCCCTTGCAATAAACAAACAGATAACAGAATGACTCGCTGTGTGAGAGGCCCTCCAGTTCTATTCAGCATCTCAGGCAAATTCAGGATGAGACTTTCTTTATCTTTGCTTATCCTGCAGGTGAGTCATGCCCAACACTAACATCTTTCTCTGAATACTGAACTTGACGTTCCCCATAGCACTTTGAATTCTATCCTCTTTCATTTTCTGGTCATCATTGATACAGTTGTTTTACATGTTCACTAAGTCTGTTCTGTTGCAGTTTCAGAGGCAAAAGGAAAGAGAAATCTCATGTCATCCTTAACAGCAGTCTTGTCTTTGGGAGGCAGAGCAGAGGGAAGCACTGAAGAGAGAAGCAGTTTCCCATCCCTTAGTAGGAGAAAATGCAGTAAAGGATTAAAGCAGCTAAGCAGACTCATTTCTTCAGCGTGTGAGGTTGAAATAAACAGGCAAAGAAGCATTCCACCCTCCAGAGCTTTTCGAGAGTAAATCATCCAAACTATTAGTTATCCATCCTCTACTCTGTCATTATTCTCTGCCTGTCAGCTCCTTGTAGGGGCTGTCTGTTCCATCCCTCTTGTATTATTATGGTTGCCATGCCCTCCTCTCAGCAGCTCATATCAGTTATAACGAAGCAGTGAGGAGAAAAAAACCAAACACTTGGGCTCCCAAATTACCAGGAATTAAAGGAACAACAAAATTGTGTGGAGAAAAAACCAAACAAAACCAACAGACAGAATAAAAGGAAAACCATAAAGAGAGACAGAAATTTTTGCAATCTGTAGATGATTTCTGCTTCTGGGATCGCATTCATCATTAAGATTTATAGGTCAGTCCAGAGCTTAAATAGCAGATGTTTTCTCATTATTTATCTTCCTGGGTAAGCCATAAGACTCCTTTTAAAGGAAATCTGCATAACACGTGTAATGAAAATAGACCAGGTCCCAAAATCAGCCCTTCTAACCTGCTCAAAAAGGCTAAGTTGAAGCACCCAAAGAGGTTTCATTTCCACAAGAGGAAAAAATGTGCTATGTCTGATCCTGAAAATTTCAAATAGCAGAGCTGAACTTTACCTCTTATCTAACAGTTCTCTACCTATAGTTATGAACATTTGAAGAGTTTCTTTGTATGAACAGTCAGCTGGCTGGCAGATTTCAGCTTCTGCACTCCAGCCCAAGACCTGTGCTTTTTAGCTTTAATCAAAAGGTAGCATAGCAAGTACTGCACTGAATAGCATCACTGCTATTAGTGTCCTTTACAAAGCACAACTTTTGCCGCAGTTACCCAGACTGGTCAAAGTGACATCACTTCGACAGGCACCTCTACTCATAAAAGTCCTTCTGGTCTTTTGAAATATGTAGCTGGTTTTCTAACCTTTGCACCTCTTTCTGTGCAAATTTGTGGCCACTTTCAAGCTGTTTGCAAACTCCATTGTAAGGGGTGGAAGGGAAAAATCAAACCAAAATATCCAAAGGACTTGAATTCTGAACTTTCTTCTTGTGTTCCTTATACCAGAAACATCTGATTCTGAACTGTAGAATATCCTTTCCATCCTGTAGCATAAAACATGAATTGTACATGTCTATAACCTCTGCATGTATTGTTAGACCTGTCGGTGTGATTGGGCTGAGCAGGGATCCCACATGTTCTCAAGCTAGCTGGGTCAGACCTTTGAATTGTTTCTAACTCTAGGTGGCTTGTATATGAAAATTCCCTTCCTCTCTGCTCTTCTCTGACTGTAGGACTCCACAGTCCTGCTCCAGGCCTTATAAGCAATGTTGAGACCATTCATGCCTAAACAGCCAATTCAAAAGCACATACCTCCAGGATGCTAGATCCATGTTAGGGTCAAAATTAGAATCTTAATTAAAGAAACACAGAGTTGCACAGTAACCTCACTCTCACACCACAGAAGTGTTGCAGCCCTTCAAGTAAAGCATCAAAAACCTTTATAATCCCCTGAAATGTCAGTGGATTCTTCTCAAAGTACCTCCTTGATTCTGCAGATGTTGAGGCATGGAATGAAAGAAACCTTGTCCCTTTTCCTGAGATATCTCTTCTTTATACCTGCTGCTCTGCTTCTCAACAACATCATTGGGCAATTAAAGCCCAAACCCCATTGGAGATGAACTGGAACAAGCAGGCTCCTTGAGCTAGCCTGCTTTCTTTAGCAAATCTTTTGCTCTGAGAAATACTTCTGCTGACTTCACAGCAGCTGTGGTGGTGAGGTGCAATGTGATGTAAATACTGCCCTGCACAAGTGTCGTGTGAGCATCACTTCTCCTGATACACTTCTGTACTCAGTGTTACGGTTTTAATTCAACTGGACAGCAGGTGAGCTCTGACAGTCTGTTCTCAGGAGCAAGCTTTCCCCTCATGGATCAGGAGGGAGAGTAACACAAGACTTGGGTTGAGAGAAAGAGTTTGATGGAGTGATAGCAATGTACAAATTAGCCTATTTAGCAGAAAAGCACAGCAAAGTCAGAAGCCGCAGCACCTGCAATAAAACAACCCTCTCACCCCACAACCAGCCAAGCAGAAGAGACAAACACCAGAAAACTGGAAGCCAGAACTAATAACTGTAAACAGCAAGCTTCTCATGTTACAATCTGAACTACTAGCCCCATGATACTTTGCTAAAGTCAGCAGTTACGTTTTACAGCTGGCAAGACATAGGCATGGTAGTGAATATTCACCAGCAGATTAAATTTGCTAAAGCCATGACACTCAAGGACGCTGTCAGTTTGCTGCTGGTCCAGAGTTTCAGGGCACCGAAGTCACTGCACCTGCCCATTCCTGAGATCATGGACAACAGAATCTGCACAGGACATATGAGAGGCCTCTTTTTCATTCTACAGGCAAATACATGATCTTCATCTTCCCTTCTTGACAATCAGCACACACTGTAACAAGTTTATGTTTTTATATATAAAAACATGTATATATTTATATATGTTTTCTCCATGGAGCTGCTCTCCAACAAGGCAACCCCTAACCTGTACTGGTGCCTGCTGTTATTCCTCCCCACGTGCAGGACCCTGCACTTGTCCTTATTGAACATCCTGAGGTTTGCCTTCACCCAGCTCTCTGGCCTGTCCAGATCTCGTTGGATGGCAGCACAGCCTGGCAGGCTGTCAGCTACCCCTCCCAGTTTTGTATCATCAGCAAACTTGCTGAGGGTACACTCAGTCCTCTCATCCAGGTCATTAATAAAGATGTTGAATAAAAATGGGCCCGGTACTGATCTCTGGGGAACACCACTGGCCAGAGCCCTCCAAGTTGACTCTGTGCCATTGATGACAACTCTCTGAACTCTGTTGTTGAGCCAGTTTTCAATCCACCTCACAGACCAGTTGTCTATGCCACATCTCCCGAGCTTATCTACACATGGATGTTATGGGAGACGGTACCAAAAGCCTTGCTGAAGTCAAGTGTATGACATCCACAGCTCTTCCTTCGTCTGCCCATTTGGTTGTGGTTTCACAGAAGGCTATCAGATTAGTCAAGCAAGATCTCCCCTTTGTAAATCCATGTTGGCCACTCCTGATGACCCTCTTTTATTCCGTTAGAGATGACCTCCAGAATGCTCCCTTTCCTTTCCAGGGATGGAGGTGAAGCTGACTGGTCTGTAGTGCCTGTGCCTTCCCTCTTGTCTATTTTGAAGACTGGAGTGACATTGGCTTGCTTTCAGTCATCAGACACCTCTCCTGTTCTCCATGACTTTTGAAAAACGACGAAGAGGGCCTCAGCAATAGTATCACCAGTTTTCTCAGCACTTGTGGATGCACCCCATCGCACCCCAGGGATTTGTGTGTTTTCAGTTGGTACAAGTGATCTCTAACCCAGTCCTGACTGACTAGTGGAGTGTCCTCTTCAGTTCTGCTCCCTTGCTTCCAGAGACTGAGGTTCCTGAGGGCTGGTTTTAGGAGTAAAGACTGAGGCAAAGGCAGCATTCAGCAACTCTGCCATATCTGCATCCTCCGTTACCATATCCTCCATATTATTCAGTAGGGGCCTCTCCTTTTCCCTGCCTTTCCTTTTGTCATGGATGTATTTGTGTCAGGGAAGGGGTAATTAGGTACTGCGAGACGATATTATAAAAATATTAATATATAGTTTATTAATATTAAATAATCGGAACTCNTTTACCGCAGTGGATGGACAGACCCCAGACCCCAGACTTAGTGGCGCCAGGTCCTTTGTCCCTTTTCCCGCGGTTGCTCTCCCCAAAACAGAAGGAGGGAGAGCAGAAAAAACATGTCTGCATAACCCAGGACATTCACAATCCCAAGAGGCTTGTTTAGGCCTACCACGACAATTTGAAAAAGCAAGACTTAGTTCCAAGAAAGCCTTGGCCTTTCTTGTCACATCTGTATATTCTCTGGTAATATTTCTGTAATCCTCCCAATTGACCAGACCTTTTTTCCACATATTGTAAGCCTCCTTTTTGAGTTTTTCCAAGAGTCCTCTGCTTATCCATCCAGGTCTTCTGTCTCCCTTACTTGATTTTTTTTGTTCAAGGGAATACATTTTTCTTGAGCTTGGAGGAGGTAATGATAGTTCTGTGCTTGGGGCCCTCGTTCTCTGCAGGATTTTGCTCTAGGTAGACTGCACTCTTGCTTTAATCTCATGAGTCTCAAAGTTTGCTCAGTTGTTCTCAGAGCAAGTCACCTTCTAACTCTTGTCTTCACCCTCTTTCCCATGTATCTGCATAGTAGCTCAATGAACTCTCTGTAGTGTCAGTCTATCTAAGCTCTGTTCCACTATGTCCATGAGGAGATAAAGAAAATGCATTTTTAAACTGTACAGTCAATGCTGTGTGCTAACTGCCTGTGTCCCTTGGAAAATATTTGCACTGTTACTGACATGAAAGTTCTCTTGGGTAATTTGTACGCTGCATTTAGCGCTTCAGGATTCCTTTCCTCTTTGGCTTCCCTAAAGAAATGTGCTCTGCAGGCTAATATGAGTGTTCATCTGAGCTCCAGTATTAGGCAAAAATGCTGTTTTCATTATCAGTCTTTAATCCTTTTTAAAAAAAAATTAAAAGAGAAATCTTTGCAAGAGAAACTGTTTCTCATAAAGTCCACATTGCATACAGGTCCTGGGAACAACAGCCAGTCCACACATGGACAGCACCACAAAAGCAACAGGCTCTTAGTGGTCAGGCCAGGGCAGAACAAGGACGTGCTCACTTTAAGGGACAGATGGTATCCATTTAGCTAAACATTCTTCCACTAAGGCTGTTTTAACGCCCAGATCATTTTTATCAGCTTCTTATCACATTTGGGAGCCCAGCATGCTTCTGATGGAGGCTGTGTGTTTCCCAGAGTGTGCTGTAGTTTCAGGGTTCAAGGCAACATATCAGCACGAAGAGGAGGTGTGTGTATGTGGAGGGGAGGATTTAAAACAACTCTATGCCATGTTTGCTGATTTTGAAGTGTTCTTGGATGAATTTCCAGGTAGAATATAGATACGAGAATGTGGGAGGCCTCCTTTAACCATACTCAGTTTTGCTGTGTGATCAGGGCCAGACTGTGATCCTTTAACTCATCTATGTCTGTGCACTGTTTCGTAGGCTAACACGGAGGAGGTCTGCCAGCGCTCTGAACAGCTCAGAGATGCCACACTGCTATCTGTAGCATGATATTAAACCCAAGCTATCCTGGATCACATCTGACTGCAAAATTCAGTGTAGACATGCAACTTAGCCTGGCACCCACTCCTAGGAATGCTTCCCTTCCCAGATACTTCTGTTGTGAGGACAAGGTGTTACTCATCATCACTATGCATATCACAGGGTGCCTTACTGTTAGACTGTCAGGCAGAGCTGTCATCTGAAACCTGCAGTGCAGTGAGGTGATACAGCCCTGTGTCAGTCCTCTTGAACTGTGAAAGTACCACATGCGAAACTAGTAGCATGACATCTGCAGAGCATAGCTTGCACCAAACCACTTTGGTGTAAAGAACGGGAGGGTGTTCAGAGAGCAGAGAGGGAAGTGTGGGACACCTATGAATGGCAAAGAAAAGCCTCTCTCTCAATCTCTCTCTTTCTTCACCAGGGAACTGGATCACACAGTACTACAATAACAAGCACTGGCAGGCTGCCCAGCATCACTGTACTCTGGTTGCAAGTGAACTATGAGGCTCAAGCAATCTTCTGGGAAAAGTTCACACCAAATGTATTGGATCTTGTGTTTTCCTCTCCCAAACCAGTCTATGATATTCCTTCCTCTTGCAATATGGGTTTCCTCAAGATTTCCAGGTGCTGCCCTTTAAAAAAAAAAAAAAAAAAAGATTAATCAAAGAGATCTAGCTTATAAAAGAAGAAAGACAAATTAGTAATCCTTCTTACAGAGACAGCCAGCAGAATAAAACAAGAGCACAATTCACTAAATGGTAGGGTTTTCTGTGGTTGGGACTGCATTTGTTTGGGGTTTTTTCTTAGATGAAACTGGAAGTGAGAGAGAGAGAAGTGTGTTATTAAAACACTGTAATTGTTGCACAATGTACATCTTCAATGATGTGGAAGCCAAAGCAGAACAGAGTTTATGACACTAGTGGGGTAAAAGAAAAAAAGTGTTCTAAAGAGTGCATTCTGTGTTGGACCTGAACCTCTCTAATGGGTTTTACATGATAGTTCTGGTCACCACAAAGATGACAGCTATAACTCTCACTTATTAGAAGTACCTGAATCTGTAGCACTTTAAAAATGAAAAGTCACTCATTCTGTGCTGAAGGCAGTAATAAGATACATTGATTAGTTTCTTAGTATTTATCACTGTTGCTTTTACAGAGTCATAAAAGGACAAATTTCCACAGTTCACAAAAACTATAACCACATTGGACATAATTTATCCAAGAAATCAGGCCATGGACAGTCAGTTGGAAACTGGGTAACAAAAGCAGGCCTGTCTACAGATAACCAGCCCAAATATGTGTTCTCCATTGTCCTGCAAATACAGATATTGTGAATTTATAATTTACTGTTTTATTTATGGACTGATTTTATTGTATTACTGGCTGGAGGCCTTTGCTAAGCTCTGTAGTGCGTTGTGTGGGGTGTTTCAGTTTCTGTCTCAAAAGGCTTGGGAGGTTAACTTAAGGTCATTTTGCAGATGTGATGACAGTGTACAGAAAGCAAACTCACGGTGAACATGAAGCAGCTCATTCAGCATTAATTTGTGGTGGTATTGAGTACCTGTAATTCCCAGAATCATCAGTAGGAATTTTGGGTGTTCAGCACTTTTGAAAACCAGACTGAAGTTCCTTGCTATGCTTCTGACAAAAGGTCTTTAGAAAGTAAGACAGAAAAGACTTATTAGGTTATCAGGCCAAATTTATCCCAGAAGAAAACCCATTGAAGTCAATGGAATTTCATTAGGGATGGATTTACCATAGAAAGATTGTTCCCCATAGTATATTTAGAAGTGCTTTGTCCTATACAGTTCAAATTAGCTCTACATTAGTCAAAGTACTGTACTGTTGCTTCAATCAGCTACCCTTGCAGAGATTTGTCTCTAACTATCCTTGTCCCTCCCATCCTTATCCCTTGCTAGTTCCTTCTCATCCCCTCATTATTTTATGTCTAATTTCACTAATGAATTTCTCAGAGCCTTCTTTCGTGTTTGAGAAGGACCTAGCCTGTATTGAGGTTAAAAGAACCAAAACTAAACAAACCAACCCCCCACCCCCATCCAGCAAACAAACAAAGAAGACCAAAACAAAAACCAAATCCCAGAACACACTTAAACCCCCACCCAAAACAACAGCCCAGAACAAAACAAGACCAGGAACAAAGAACAAATTCTTCTGTTGAGAAAACAAAGGTGTTTATGAATCCTTCATCTTTCCTTTGTCACTCCATCAGCCCATATATAAGTAGCCTGCAGTTTTTCACCACATACTCTGCATTAAGATGGGCATAGGGACTTCAGTCCTGACTTTCTAGTTTCATCACTGACTCAATGCATTGCTAGAGCAAGTGGCTTCAATTTTTAAACCTCTGCTTTACCACTACTGCAAGTCATGGTCACGCACATGACCAACTTCTGAGAAGTTGCTTCACATAAACCAGGATAGCATTTTAAATTCCATAGTGGAAAAGCACAGTAATACAAGAAATAGGACTGCTGCCATCAGTACTATTGTCTTCCCCACCCCCATCATTCTACCACAAGCATTCATATTTTCTCTGCATCTTGACCAATTTTTATTTTGCTTTCTCTAATAAAACTTCTAACAAGACGATGAGGAAAATCATAATCTCTGTATGCTTCATGTCATATAATTTCAGTGAAAGCAACTGTGCCTATAATAACTATAGAAACTGTAGGTTCAGTGCTGCCTTCTGCCAAAGAAAAAAAATGTCCACAACTAAGAAACAAATTCTGAAACCACAGTGGACAAGTTACTAAATCTAGATGTGTGTGTTCATTTCTGAGTCACTGTATCATTTGACTACGCAAGAAGCAAGATAGTTTATGTGAGGAATGTTGGGAAGACCAAAATATAATTAAAAATAGCCATGCTTTCAGTTTTCTTAAGGATCTTCTAAAACAGGCACATGCTCACTTTAAAATTAACCACAGAGCTTAATTAAGCTTCCTCTGATCGTGCTGGGAGGGTTCCATGTTGTCTTCCTGTGGTCATTTCATCAGCCAGGGCTTTTCATGTAAGAATGTGCTGCATGCATGTCACAGCATGGGATCTCATCAGAGACACCTGCTCTCAGCCTGTGAACACAGATTTTAATCCCTCTCCCTGTAAAAATGGTGACAGAAGGGCATATTATTTAATTACTCATGCATGCTCTCAAAGACAGGGTCCACAGCTCCACTTGTTTCATATGACTTGTGCTATTTTTGGGAGGGTGATCAGATAGGATGGTTGTTAAAAAAGGACAAAGCTTCATCACAGACTTGTTCTTGCTCTTCAGTGACGATATATGAAAAGATTGGCAAGATGAGAACAGAGCAGGAAATGAAAACAAAATCTAGGTATGGTAAATATAGTCATAAAATTATTTGTGATTTCTTTAGTTTTGACTGTGAAGATAGATAAGATGTGCTGCATGACTTAACTCTCCTCCAGTACAAGATTGTGGACCCAGCAAAAATGAATTGTGATTGCCACCTCTAACACACTGAGGAAGATGAACCCAACTTAAACTTACTAAAGCCTTCATCTACATTAGATCTACAGTAGTTATTATGTTTCCTTCCAGTGCTAGAAGGGGGAAAAAACAGGAGGAAGATGAAAGAAGGAGTATTAACTTTTAGTTGCACTCAAACAATGTGTTTAATAAATGACTTCAGTCAGAATCACTCATCAGTTCCTACAAAATTCTCTCATGGACCAAAGCAAAACACAGCTAAATGAAACGTTATGTATTGTATCCGGCAAGCAGTCACCATACTTGCATTCTCATTGCCCTCAGTAGCACCTGCATTCTTTGATCACAGTCCTTTTATGTGCCACACTGTACACAAAAGACCAAGCCAGCAATTAGCCATTCTAGCACTGGATCCCCAAATCTCTGCAAATGCTTCAGCCCTTTAATGAATTCCTAAATGGAAGGAAGTTGCAAACAAAGTTCAGCCTGTGTATTTTATGCCAGGTTCCCACAGCACTGTAGGTTCTTAGAGCTTAATTAATGACACTTGCATCCTGTATGCCTTCCAGAGTTTTAGTGGAATTTTTACTGGTCACTTCAGACTCTGACATCTCTTGGACAATTGTCCTCAGAATACTGGCCAACCTCCCCAGTCGCTGGAAGGAAAAGACAAGACACTGATGCTAATCATGACTTTTTTATTAACAGGATGGACAAAAACTGGAGGGACAAAATGTGCATCATTGAAAATAAACTACTCATCAGGAATCCTGTGCATTTTGTAGGAACCAAAATGGGCAATGAAAATTAAAACCACAGCCTAATATACCAGCATTTGGGAACTCTGCCAATGCCCCTAATTAAAATTTTGTACTAATCTCTTCAGGGAATCCAAGAAATTCTTTCAGAAAATGGAACATTCTTCTATGCACATCCAACTACTTATCCCATAAGAGGGAATATAAAGGAGATTGTATACCATCAGACAGAGGTCAGTGGAGTGGAAAGGACAGTGTGAAAGCTACAGGAAATGAGGCATCTATGAATTAAAGTACTGGAATTCCTTCTTGAACCCTAACTCACATAATCTATGATTTTGCTGATTGCGGTCTAAGGATCATTACATTAATGAAAAAAAAAAAAACCCATTCATTTTAGTGAGGTTTAACCCAGTTCCCGAACCAGAAGAACAGAAAATAGATATTTAAAATTACAAAGTATGCCAACATGTCCTTTCCCTTCTTTTCCTTTTGTCCTATCATCATTAGAGTTTGGTGAGAGTGGTTTGAGATGAATGAGAAGTGTAGAGGCTGGACTGGAGATGGTCTAAGACAGCACCTCTGACATTGGGTTATAGACAACAAACAACACATTCAGTGCTGTTAGAGGTACAGTTAGAGATGAAGTGAAGCATTCGTAATTGGTTGGTAACTGGAGAGGGAAGGGATACTGATAGATAAGTATTCCTGAAAAGGGGAAAACCAAATCTGATTGCTGCTTAATTAAAAAAGAGCCAGAGTGAAATTTTAAGAAGAAAAATAGGGTTATACACAGGTGTGAAGGAGGTGAAAAATAAAGTAACTAGAGGAAGTGTACAAGGCTAGGTTAGAAATGAGTTTATCTAGCTGGAAATAAAGGTAGGAGGCATATGGAAAGTCACAGACAGCAGGGAAACTGCATCATACTTTATCAGCTTTGTCTTTGAAGAAACCAGCAGGGTCCTATAAAGAAAAATAAGTGAAGACAGTGGAAGAGATCTACCAAAGATGACTCCAGGCTGGCTCTGCAATGAGTAAATCTTCTGTTTAGCTATGCAACTGAGCCTCATGAGTCAAGAAATCCTATCCTGAGCATGTTATTGCAATCTAAGGCTTTTGTTTGGTCAATATGAAACTACAGGGTTTAATCTTTGATTGTCTTACACTTTCTATAGCCCCTGGCACTCATGCAGACTGAGTGAATCAAGCAAAAGGGAAAAGGAGATATAATCATGTATGGCATCCACACTTTGTGTTGCTGTAAATGACTACATGCAAATCAAGACAGTGGGGACTTGGTTTCCTTGGCTAATTTCTCCCAAGTGTGCAAGACCTGCAGTGAGCCCAAAGAGAACTTTGCTCAGATCCACTTGTCATTTGCAAAGCTTTCCCCCTTCTCCCCAGCTTAGAAACAAACAAAACTTCCTCTGGTACCTTTTTCTAGAGGATTTTTCTGTGACTAAGCTATTTATGTGTCTGCATTACATGTAATTCTCTGAAGTCAGATGAGATAACAGAGATAATCCTCAGAAAGGATTTGTGGCATTATAGATTATAACTTCCATTCATATGCTGTATGCATTGCCTTCAAGAGGCCTTGAGTGATGCTATAAGATCTCTGTATTCAGATTACAAGATATTTGCATTCAGCACTGCCTTATTAGAGGTTTAGAAATACCAACAACCCAACTAAGTGATCAGCTGTTCAGGTCCTGCTGTTCTCTTAATCCATGCAAAGGTAAAACATTATTGTGGTCAGTGGGATCCTTGCCAGGGTAGTGAGATTTAAACCATTTTCCTCTTATTTCTTTACTTTCCATTTCACTGTAAACAAAGAGCAGACAGGGAAAAACCACGTTCAAGAAAAGCCATCTTTGTTTTAACCATAGTTTGTTCAAGCCAAAAAGTTAATTACTGTTCTTTACCACCACCACTACTTCTTTTTTTTTTTCCTTTTTTTTTTTTTTTTCAGTATATCTAAACTTCTGTTGATACAACCTGCTCAGGGGCCTGTCTAGGGCTTAAATACTTCTGTGGATCTTCTTGAAGATACCCTTATTGAGCATCTCTCAGGAAAAAGCTGAATAGTTACTGCTGAGCTGCTGCTCCAAAACTCAGTTTCTTCATCAGAATGAATACAGCATTAATACTTCCAGGAGGCAATAATCACTAAAAAGATCTTCAGTTGTGTTTCCTGCTGTGCAATGCATGCTCTTCTGATAAAGCAATGGAATAATTTTGGGAAACACGGAGGAGCTATGCTCAGCAACTTCACAATATGAGTTTTCTGATACAAGGCCAACTATGGTTCCCAAGCCTGCAAAACAGCATAACCAACCTCTGTGATACTGGGTGGTGTGAAACACTGTTCACACCAAAATACATCCTGCTTAGCACATGTGGGATATGACTAGAAGGAATGTGGCTGATGATAAATTAGGGTGACATTAACACAGATGTCATGCACAATGCTCTTTTGCCTAATTATTAGTGTATTTATGTTCCTTGAGACTTGCAGTGATCATTTTTTAATTTCCTCTCCTGTGAGAGCATTTTGTAGAGTAGAGGAATTTACCTTTGCTGTCCAATGGTGGCACATCAATCTCCACAGGAAAAAAAATCTGTGTTTTCTAGTCTCATCCACACTGACATTTTGTCTGCTGCAGTTGAGCTCCTGAATGGATCAGCAATGCTCAACCAACTACAGCCACTTCTAGTGTGGAACAGCAATCTGTATCTTCAAAGAAGTCTAGGCACCTCTTGATTTCAGTTGCTTGGAAAGAGAGAGTGAAGTATGTAGCATGATCCTGCTACATACTAGCAGGCAAACATCTCATGGAAACACACCTTCAGCAGCTTGTGTCTGCCTGATTTAGGATGTCACAGATCTCAGCTGTTTGTTGCCTTTCTGACTCCCCTGGCTGTGTTGAAATCACCACTGTGACAGCCAGGATGAAGTAGCTGACTGTGTGAGCATTCCTCGTCCCTTCCAGTACACAGCAAAACTACTTAGCTTAAATCACCACTGACGGGAACTAACTTCTTAAACAGGTTTGAACTTGATCCTTGTTGAAGACATCTGACTGTGCCCCAGATTGCCTAGTTCAGCTCAAAGCCAGCACATAGACCCGATTAGCAGCAGCAGCAGCTCTGTGTCAGCCAGCAGCTGGCAGACAGGCCCTTGGGGACTTTCCTAGGCAAGGCTAGTGCAGCCCTATGGCTGCTTCAATATATTCTTCATGCACAAACCAGGACATATCTCTGTGCAAATGTTATTGCACAATGTGTATCATTGATAGCAGGAAAGAGACAATGCTTGGGAGCTGGACATGTTGTTCAAACATAATTTTTATATACTCTGATTAGAGCCTTTACTTAGAACTGCCATTATGCTGTTGTTGGCTACTTGGAGTGCACAGAGGATATATAAACTCCCTTTTTACCCTTCTTTAAAGGGTCAACTGAACCATATTTCAGGGCCTGAATTTCTGGAATTTGTGACATTTTCTTAATGTAACTTCTGGCTTATCTGTATCCATATCCATACAGAAAAAGGAGCATCCATAGTACCCATCTTTTCAACACTACATGCACTTTCACTATTAGCCCATTCAGTTTCTCCACTACATTTCCAGGTCATAACCCCACTGTTGTCAGCAATAGTTAGCCCTTGACTCCCTAGCAGTATTTCTTCATCAGTGGCTGGCAGGGCTGCTAGGCAACCAGGAAATCTAAAATAAAGGAAAACTGTTACAAGGAGAATATGGGACAGTCAGAGGAGTGAGTGAAACTATCAGACTAAAAGCCCAAGAGAAAGAAAACAAAAAGGGATGGGAATAAGGACAGCAACATTCTGGAAGATTTGCTCCCAGTGCAGGCAGCAGCAGCAGCAGCAGCTGCTGCTAGTACTGCTGGGGACAGTGTCAGATCCAGCAAGAGTTCACCTGTCATGAAAGTGCAGCACCTGCATGGGGCTAATGCTTGAAGCATTCCATGTTCAAACTGATACACAGCTAAGCACAAAGACAGAATGTATGCCTAACTGAAGGAATTAATTTCCTAAACCTGGCTGTCTCTTTTGTATACCCACAGTGTCTCCCACAGAACATGTCATTCATCCACCAGCCTTGTGCCAGTGTCTCAGATACCTCAGATCTCTATATTTGGGCTACAGAATGCTAATCACTATGTCCCTGTTTTAGGCTTTTATCCCCCACTTTTCATCCTCAAAGCAGGACAATGAATGGGAACCAGCTCCAACCAACTTGAGATAGAACAGCTCTGTGATGACCCAGATTGTGCCTGCAGTTTGCTGATGGAGCTAACCCAGGGTAGTGGCCAGCTCAGCTTCCTGCCTGGCTCAACCATGTGGCTGCCTCTAACATCTTAGATAAACCCCTGCACCCTGACACACGTTGAATGCAAACTGTGCAGCTGAGCACTGTCATTTCCCACAACCACAACTGTACAACTCTGAAGAATCAAGCACCAGCCATCTCCCATTATCATAACCACACAATTAAAGCCTCACCACAAGACAGCTTTTTTTCCCCCTACCTGTCTCATCTGCTTTTACTTGGTCTCTTCCAGTCACTGCCATTCCTCATCGAAGCTCTCAAGTGGCCATGACAGGAATGTCTGAAGAGAGGAGACAGAAGCACCTACAGCAAATAAATAAACCAATAAAGCCATAAAAAGACAAAGTGAGAGAACAAGGGGGACATGAGCTGTTTGGAGACTTGAAGGCCAGCCCATAGAGTCACTCAGTCTAGACTCCAGATGTGAACGCAGAGCCTCAGTGAGTGCAATACAGGACTGCATAAATATCTCAGCCAGATGTCTTAGGGCCCAAGCTACAAATCCTCACAAATGGTGACAGAGTTGGCGGTTGCTGCTCACATAGCTTTGCTTCCAAGAGAATCAGTGGTCATTCAGTCAGCAGCAGTTTGTTTTTGCTGCCAGATGGGAGGGAAAACCAGGCTCAGAGTTGCAGTAAGTCTCATAGCAAACTCAGCAGTCAGTGGATGGGTCATGAAGCCCTCTGTGGGTACTGGGGTTAGCCTGAAATAGCAGTCTGGGGAAAGAACTGAAAAGATTATAGTAAACATAAAAGCATAGGATCCTAAGCTCCTAAACATTGCTAGAGTTACAGGCTGCCAAGTTAGGCACCTGAATTCAAATTTAAATCTTTCCATTTAGTCAACAAAGTTTACAGATGCTTAGCATTAAACAATGGGGACTACCTTACATTTCAGTTGCTGGGGACCTGCCTTAAGCTGGCTTTAAGGAAGCCAACACTTGTATCTGCTCTTTCACAAGCTACACATTCCTCTGCCTGACTTTCATTTTCCCAGAACTTGTCTCATAACTTGGTGTCTCACAGAAAGCACCTGGAGGAAACATGACCACTTTCCCACCTACTGGGAGATGGATCTGTCCTTTGGGAGGCTGGAGATTAGTTTCAGCTCCGTCTTCTGTCTAAGTTAGACCAGAGAACCAACTCTGTCTCTCCCAAAAAACATCTCTTAACCACTAGACTATAATAGATTTTAACCCAAAACTTACCCTGTCTCTTGGATTTATCACATATTCCCTAAAAATTCTGTGTCAGGACCTGGGATTCTGCAGTGAAAGTCCTTATATAATCCAACCTGTCACTGGCCCAATTTACACCATATCAATTTATGACCCAGATTCTCTTCAACAAGTCACCCAAAATTGGAACTGGAACTGGCTGAATAATCTATGAGATAATTTGTAAGCAAAAGAATGAGATGGGTTACTCCAATTCACAGAGATAATGTTATTTATGATTTTTTGGTTGTTGTTCAGATGTAGAGTATGTATGTGCTTTAGGATGGCAAATAATTGTTCCAAGACTTGCAGAAAGATCGTCTCATTCTCTTGTTTTAAAATACTAATAGCCAAGTGACTCATATGGTATAAAAGATGAGCTGCTGAACCAAACAGCCCAGATGAATTTGACAAAAAGCCATAAGCTACTGTATCAATGTCCTATTCCTCTATGTGTGGTAACAGCCTAGGTTGGGCCTGCCGGAGAAGTATCTAAAAAAGCCATTGTGCCTCTCTCCTCTACAGGCCTAGGCTCATGGAGATAACTTAGAGTCAACAAAGATTAGGATAAATTACATTACTTCATACCGGGAATAATGTGTCCAGTTTTGGGCTCCCCAGTTCAAGAGAGACAGGAACCTGCTGGAAAGAATCCAGTGGAGAGCCACGAGGATGACTTGATCATCTACCCTATAGAGGGAGACTCAGAGACCTGGGGCTGTTTAGTCTGGAGAATGGAAGAGTGAGAGGGGATCCGATCAATGTGTACGAATATCTGAGGAGTGGGTGTCAAGTGGCTGGGGCCAGTCTCTTTTCAGTGGTCAGCAGCAATAAGACAAGGAGCAATGGATACAAACTGGAACATAGAAGGTTTCACCTCAACGTGAGGAGAAACTTCTTTACAGTGATGGTGACAGAGCACTGGAATAGGCTGCTCAGAGAGGTTGTGGAGTCTCCTCTGGAGACTTTCCAAACCCACTTGGATGCATTCCTGTGCAAACTACTCTAGGGGAGCCTGCTGCGGCAGGGAGGTTGGACTCAAGGATCTTTGGAGGGCTCTTCCAACCTCTAAGGTTTTGTGATTCTGTGATACCACAGACTGAAAGCTCACACATGAGCAATAGCTGATGCAGGGTGACTAGCAAAGCTGACATGGCAAACTGCTTGGGACAGTGAGCCCAAACTTACAGCCACTTTTCTTTCTTTCCCAAGGTCCCAAGGGAGGTCAGACCTGCCAAAAGATGTTCTGAATGACACTGGGCTCCCATTGTGGCACATTTCCTGCAAAGGCTGCAGGGGCTTGCTCTGGTTTATACATGTCCCACATCTGACCATCAAACCAGTGTTGGGAGCCGCTTAGTTCTAAACATGTTTCTTGAGCTGCCACATTCAACTTCGAGTCTCCCCCATCCTGAACACAAGCCTCAGACACACAGAATAGAGATATATGTGCTGGAAGCATGCAGCTTTTTCTGTATTTTTCAGCAGTTTCTCGAGAGAAAAGGCATTTAGTATAATGGTCTAATTAAGAGTTAACTCCAAGATCTAAACAAGTATATTGAACAATTTATTCAGAGCACATTGCGCTGCTCTTCCACCTCTTTGGTAATGAATGCACAGCATCACCATGGATGAAAGTTAAAGGGGATATTTCTTCTGGCAGTGCCCTCCAGATCCCTTACGCTGATTTATCCAGCAATTGTGTTGGCAGTTTGGAGTTTTTCCCAGGATCTTCTATGGTCAGGGATGCTACAGGCCATTTTATTAAATGTCAATGCCCATTGCTGGTTAATTCTTGAAAAAAAACCAAAAAACAAAACAAACCCAAAACTTTGAATTTTTTTCCCCCTCTGCTTCACATCAAAAGCACATCTACTTAAAGTTCTTTTGAGAGGAGGTGCTTTCTTTTGAAATAAAATAGCATGAAAGAGGTGTACTTGTAATGTGCACTACTGATTTTCCTATACCAGGAGATAGAAAATTTTATTTGTCTTACCCTCAAATCTGCAGCAGTATTGCAACCCCTCTTCCAGCAAAGGATCAGAACTCACCTCTCACTCATAAACTTCGTTAATCAGCAGGTAGACAGAAACATATTATTACTGAATTTTTTCCTCTTGCTGTACAGGTCTGAGAGAGGTGAAACGCATGTGGATTAGTGGAAAAGTAGGTGTTGAGATGGTGTTGGAAGAGGGTGCAGAAGTTCCAGAATCCTTATCTCCACTTCTGAAAAAAAAAAAGAATTGTGAGTCCCTCCAACCACGGACCACAGCACGTTCCTCTCTGTGGAAGATCACATTTGTTTTGCTATTCATGCAAATGCAGTTGCCATCTGACTGTCTCAAAGCTGCATTCCTCAATGCCTATGGCCATATCAGACTTTTGGGAAGACAGGAGGAACCCTTTTCAGGAAAATGGTGCTTCATTTACTCTTTGACTCTCAAAAAAATGTTTTGTCTTTCTGTTTTGTGAAGGGCTGTCAACACTTACAGTGAAGTTTATTGTAAATACACAATAATAACAACTGCACACATTCATCTTTGCTTCAATTCCCATGTAAATTTATGTTAATGTGTATGCAGATTAAGTCTGCCCCCCTTGGTCCTGGAAAGTTGTCAGAATGACACAAGTTCTGAAAAGGTTGTGTACTACCAGTCTGCAGTTTTCCTATGGTACTCAATAACAGGCAAGCCAAAAATGAGAGGCCGTGGATATTTCTTTTCATCGTTCCTGGATATACCACTGGAGCCTTCTAGATAGGATTGAATAAAAAGTCTCTAAATGTAGTCTATAAAACCATGACCTGCCAATTTATATTTCTACTTCATGACAGAACAAATAGTCACAAGTGAGATCTTTTGAGGAACAGGGTGGTACAAGGCAGTCCTGTTAGCAAGCCTTCAAGAAATGACATGCAACCTTCTAGACAGAAAAACAATTTTCCACCCTAATATTGATTAACCATTAAACCAATGCCTAGAGTTGACAGATAGTCCTCACTTTTTGCTGCCTAAATCAGAGCAGTTTTTAAGAGAGCTCAAAACATCACTTATTTTATTCTCTCCTTCTCAGCCTCTTTTTTCCCTGTTTTAGCATGGAGATATACTGACCTTAGGAAGGCAAGAGACTGGCATGGCTGAGTCAAGACCTGCTGATCAAACTAAAGGGCAAGAAGGAATTGCACAGGCAATGGAAACAGGGACAGGTGTCCTGCAAAGAGTATAGGAATGCTGCCAACTTATATAGGGATGGGATCAGGCAGGCTAGGGTGTGGCTGGAGCTGAACTTGGCAAGGGATGCAAAGAATAATAATAAGGCCTTCTACAGGTACATCAACCAGAAAAGGAATGAAAAAAAAATATACATCCTCCTAATAAGCAAGGATGCCAAGGTGGTAACACAATAGACAAAGAGAAGGCTGAAGTACTCAGCGACACTTTTGCCTCAGTTTTCAGTGGCAGTTTATCTTCCCGCACCTCATGCATAGTTGGACTGCAAGATGAGGACCAGGAGAGAAAAGTCTCTCCCACAGTATGGAAAGATCAAGGGCAATTAAAGAACAAGGGCAAGTAAAAGATATTTTAGGGCCATAGGATGGTTACTGAGGGGGTCTGGAGCACAAGTTATCTTTTCCTTCCTCATTCTGGTTGTGGGCAGAGACACTAGGAGGAACAGACAAATCCAATGCATTAACACATGGTTCCATGTCTAGTGTCAGCATCACAACCTGGGATTCTTTGACAAGTTAGTCTACAGGGTAGCAGGCTCGCTAGTGTCAGATGGAAGTCATCTTTCTCAAAGGCAAAAGAGGAACTTGTGGAATTCATTGGTAGAGCTTTAAACTATATGTGAAGAGGGAGAGGGAGAAATCAGCCTTGCCTGTGACAAACAGAGGGCACACTCACGATGGTTAGAGAGAAGTGGTGCTAACATGGGCCCTGTTGCCCAGACATGTGCTGGGGACATGGCAGCACAGTCGTCCTCCAGTGGAGGTGAGCTTGGGGCTCTTGAGACAGTAGAAGCTGGCAGGGGCACTCTCATGAAAAACCTCAAGGAAATCAAGGGGTGCTCCACTAAGAAAGTGCCTGGAGAAAAGAAATCTTTGGCAAGGCTGCGTAGCTGCATTTCAGTATCTGAAGGGGACCTACAGAAAGGCTGGGGAAGGACTGTTTAGAAGGGCTTGTAGCAATAGGAGGAGGGGCAATGGCTGCAGGGTAGACTTAAGCTAGACACAGGGAGGAAGTTATTTACAAGGTTGCCCAGAGACATGGTGGAAGCCCCAACTCTGGAGACATTCAAGGTGAAACTTGATGGGACTCTGATCAAGCTGGAGATGTCCCTGCTCACTGCAGGGGAGTTGGACAAGATGAACTTTGAGGGTGCTTTCGAACCCAGTGCATTCTGTGGTTCTGTGAAGATCAGGTTTGTGATAATCTGAAGAACCTGAACATATGAAAATCTGTGGAGCCTGATGAGATTCATCCCAGAGTCCTGAGGGCACTGGTTGATGTAGTTGCCAACCCACTCTGAATGATATTTGAAGAGTCCTGGCAGTCAGGTGAAGTGACTGGAAAAAGGGAAACATTGCACTCATTTTTAAAAAGAGCAGAAAGGGCCCTGGGAACTACCAACCTGTCAACCTCATCTCTGTGCCCAGGAAGATCGTGGAAGAGATCAGCCTAGAAACTATACCAAGTCACATGGAAGACAGGGAGGTGAGTCAAGACAGCCAACATGGCTCCACCAAGGGCAAATCCTGCCTGACCAACCTATTGGCCTTCTGTAATGAAGTTATTACATGAGGACAAGGAAAGATCTATGGATGTTATTTATCTAGACTTCCATAAGGTCTCTCACTTGGTCTCCTACAACATCCTTCTCTCTAAATTGGAGAGATAGGGATTTGATGGGTGGACTGTTGGGTGGTTAATGAATTGGTTGGATGGTTGCATGCAGAGGTCAACAGCTCGAGCTCCAGATGGAAATTTGTGACAAGTGGTGTCCCTTGAGGATCCGTGTTGGGACCTGTGCTGTTTGATATCTTCGTCAATGATATAGTGAGATTGAGTGTATGCTCAGCAGGTTTGTAGATGACACAAAGCTGATTGGTGCAGCAGACATGTCCGAGGGACAGGATGTCATTCAGAGGGACCTTGACAAGCTTAAGAATTGGGCCTGTGTGAGCCTTTCATCTGTGTGCACATCCTGAGCACGCCAGCCATATCACCAGTGAGGTAGCTGAGTGCTACAGTTAGCTGTTTTCTGCTTTTCTGCCGGGCATGTTTGGCTACAATACTTTATGGTGCTCTGCAGTAAATGGAAACTAATCTTTAGTTCATCCCAGGGCTGAGTCCCTACAAGGCTCCCAGGCATTTCTTAAAAAAATCACAACAGGACATAAATTGGAACTTCAAGAGATACATGTGCTCTTTGCACAGGGATGAATTTCCAGTAATCCAAAAGGGGATGGGGAACTTGCTATCAGAAACAGCAGGCACCACAATTGCTGGCCAGGAAGATAACACCAGACAACAAAAGTCCAATTGCCAGAAAGTATTTATACTCCTGCAGTTCACAGCTGAGGACTTGATCCTGACCTTTGATACACAAAACAGATTTGCTCTGCAGCTGGAAACTCAGTTGCAGCGTTTGTTGTTGGAGGGTAAGATTGTGCCCAGAGCTGATAAAGGTGGGAGCTGAATCATCAGTTCTGAAGTAAGGCGGTGATCTCCTGACCAAAATCACTTCCACCCTAATAACACTGAATGGTCACAGAAGGCCAGTGATTTTTTTAAACAAACAAATAAGAGCAGAACTGTACTGCACACAGCAGTAAGAATCTTCAGTCATCCAGTTCTTTCAGACCTTTCAGCTGGTTTAAAGGCTGATGCAGAAAACCCCTTTCTTCTCCAAGCTCTTCTCATTTGACTCTGGTTTAGAGTGTTATTTCACTCTACTTTTTTAATCTCATTTTATTGAAGGCAATGTTAGCCCCAAGAGCAAAACAAGTAAAATAAAAGCAATTAAAGCCTGGAAGGAATCTGTATTTTGTCTTTGAAATAGAGTCCCATGTCAGACAGCTTTCCACATACCTTGTTCAGTGTAGGTTACATTATGGCATCCCATCAGGCCCATTCAAAACAAGCTGCAAAAGTATTGTGGCTGGGATCCAACACTGCCTTCCTGCCTGCAATAGCTGTTGGTGGTGATTTCATCTCAATCATTTTCTCTCTTTCCACCTCTCATGCAGCTGCCTGCCTGTCTTGATAGGACCAAAGTGTAGCTCATGGAATCTATATGATAATCACAAAAATAGTTATTTCTGCTGAAAAATGGATTTAATTCCCCCTCTAAACCTTTGTGGATTGCCAACTGGGGGTGTGAAACCAGCTGGCAAAAGATGCGTTCATTTCAATTTCATGACTTTCCTATACTGCAGCTTCCTGACTTTAAATGGTTCCTCCCCTCTCTAATGAGAGCACCAAGGCCTTGATTAACAGCCCTCACTTTAAACAAAGTTTTGAAGAAGCTTCTTTTCATGGTAGCTTCCCTGGGAATGTCTGACAGCCTACTCAATCCAGGGTATCCGAATGCCTCTTCTTTCACAGCATGAGCATTTGTCAGAGAAACTAGGAATCAGCCTTGGTGAAGATTCGTGTCCCTGAGTACTCTGCAACTAACTTGCACAACAGCGTGGGAAGGAAGCTTGAAAGTAGTGCTGGTAAAACAGTGAAAAACTAATTTCATCAATATTTTCAAAATGTAAAGGCTGGGAATGGACTCTGGTTTACTTTTTAAATTCTTTCACCTCTTTTCTTACAAAAGACATTTTTATTTACTGAAAATCTTTAGGACATTGTTTGTAAATATTCGTAGTCAAACTATGATTTTAGAGAGATGATCAGACAACATAGGAGAGAAGCTGAATATGCATTCTGACAGTTAATCACAGAGAAGGGAAAGGCTGTATCTTGGGAAAGAGTCCTTCAAAGCAGGTAGAACCATCTGGATCAGAGCCTTCATGTGGTTGAATAGTGATTTAGGATGTGAAGAAGAAATCAAAGATATCATCCGTGGAAAGTACTGTTTTCTTGCAGACTGTGGGTTTGCAGACACTTCTAGTAGTCCATTTAGTCAGTGGAAGTCTTTAATAGACAGTAGATGGAGGTCTTAATCATATCTGAGTCCTTCGGTGTGAACTCACAGAGATTTTAAATGGGCCCTATGAGCAAGCTTGCTTGAAGAGGACTTCAGTATACATCCTCCCTGGTCACAAGCCAAAATGGTCCCTTACCTCCTTTTCACCAATCTCCCCAGGAGATGGGAGAACAGCAAGGCTCTGCAAGCCTGCGAACAGAACTCGAAGTTATATCTAAATTCCAGTAATATGGCAACTGCAGTAGTACAGGCGAGTACATACCCAAAGCTAGACTATCTGTGAAGCAACAGTAGTTGCCATCAACACAGAGCTCAGCACACCTACATGAAAAGGAACAGCTAATTAGTGTGTGCTGAGTACTGAGTTGCTGTAACTTGATTGCTACCGATATTTCAACTAATTGAAACCTTCCTGGATGTTTCTGTACCAGACTGCTGTCACTGTGGTTGCCATATGCAGGAAAACTAGCACACTGCTACCAACTTGACAACCCCAGAGGGCATGACTGAGCTAGGGTTAGACCCAAGGTTTTGTTCAACATTTAAATGAAGCTTTGCTTTGGTTATGCTTATTTATAGGTTTGCTCTTGGCAGTCAGAAAGTTTCATTTGCATTCAGCCAAAGCATGAAAGGAAATACTGGGGCTTGGGAGAGACAGAGGGAAAATGGAGACAGGAGGAGGGAAGAAAAAAAAAAATCCCAAACCAACCAAAAGCTCACGTGAAGTTGATAGCATCACCAGACTAGCAAAACAAGCAAAAGAGAGTAAAAAATTTGAGGTACAGAATTCAGAAGCCATAACTGAATTCCAGAGAAGGAATACACTGCATCTCATTTCTGCTCTGCTTACTGATACCATCTACAGAAAATCCATCACCAGTTGAAAGAGGGCTGCATTCATTGCCAATGCATTCCATCACTTTGGTGTCCCAACCTTCATTTGTTTATTAGATGCACAGCCATGGACTTTTGTATGAAATAAAAAGACAGTATAAGCTGCTTTATTGTTGCCTTATAGAACCAATAGGGACTCTGTTCCTTTATGTAGTAATTACCCTCCTTTTATTGCTGTACCTATCAATGACTACTATAAATTTACCTTAAATGGTGGCATATATCTCTCTCTATATATATGCACACACACACACATACATACAGATGTATATAGACACACAAAGCCCAACAATAAACAGGAGAATTTGCTGAAAAGCAAGAAAAAACTAGCACATCCAAAACCAGGAGAAATCCAGCACTTGATTATGAAGTATTGCAGCTCAGATACTAGATATCTTTCACATTCCTTTCTTCTTCTGTCATAATTCTAAGGTTATGATGTTTTCTTCTTGCATGCTTATCATTCAGGGAGATAGCCTTTTGGAAGATCCCATTGAACTGGGATACTCACAGAAGATGATCTGACTAGTTTGGAGGGAAAGAACCACTTTGGAATGAAGTGATTGAAAAGAGCAAGGCTAAAGTGATGCTTAGCTCACCATACAACCAGTAAAGAGTAGCAATAGCTACAGAATCTTTATCTCTGAATGGGAGCTGAAAAAGACAAATAGGCTCAAGCTGACAGTGCTGGATAGGCAACTCAATGAAATCATTGTACACATCTCCACCCACTCCAAGAAGTTTTGCTCCAGCATTAGGACTTGTTCATGTGCTATAGTTTCTTACCATGTAGCACCTCCCTCCATACATATTTGCTTTTAATAGCAGTATGTAAACCTCATTCAAAGGAGGGTAGGGCTAAGAGAGCAAAGTATGCATGAAACCTGATTTAACAGGACTCCATCAGAACTGGCGTCAGCTCTTCCACCCCCTAAGAGTTAAGAAACTGGTAGTTTCCTGATCATTTTAAATGACCCTTCTCTCTTGATGTGAATTTGTTGTTATGATGTCTGTAAGAGTTGTAACAACATGTTCTCATTTTCAATTTGTCAGTGCCAAGCACAGTGAATACAAAATAAAGAATATCACCTGCAAGTAATTGCTGTGCCTCATAAAGAGAGCACAGAATTGTTAGTCACATTAAAGACAATTAAAGTAAGACTCTCCATGCAAAGAACCTGAGAAGCATTATTGAGTCCTTGTTCTCAGCCAAAAATGATGGGAAGTGGAACCTCTCTGCCTCTTTACGTACAAGAGACAATAGTGATATAAACCAATAAATATGTGCATATCCCAGTCTAGAAGATATGATAGATGTGGGTGTCTGATGTGTAATTCTGATGCTGATCGTAGAGGTTGGGGGATTAATTGGAATTATAAAAACAGGAATTATAAAAATAGAATTATTTTTACTTTCCTGAAAGTGCTGCCCCTAGACTATATACAGAACTAGTTGACTTCTGTATTCTTAGCCTTTATTTACAGGCTCTAATTCAGTTGGGAAAATCTTCAAAAGGTGTTTATGGGCAAATTTAGAGATTTGGGAAAGTCAGAAAATGGAAAAGGCTAAGCTACAGACACAGCTTTACCCCACTATAAATCAGGCGGAGCAGAGAATTAAGGGAAAGAGCTTTTACTCACAGAGGTGAGATAGGAAATTAGTGATGATCCCTTGCTGAATTTCTCTGCAGAAGCAGCTTCCTGCAAGCTATATCCAGTCGTGTGGATCCACATGGCAAAAGTCTGATCAGCCTCCATAAGATGAAGATTCAAGGAGTGGCACTGTCTCAGCAGCACAGGGGGGAAGCCAAATTGCTGGTGTCTTCCCCAGCTTGGGGTATCAGCAGGAAGTTGGCTGCAGTGTGGTCTGAGAGGAGCTGGGTTCGGGTGCCGCCAGCAGCTCTATCAAATGGACCTAAGGACTTGCTGAGCTTGCAGATTTGCACAGATGGTGCAGAAGTGGGGACTGTCCAAAAGTGGGGATGGTGCAAAAACAGGAGCTGTGCAAAAGTAGGAGCAGTCCAAAGCAGGGATGGTCCAAAGACAGGAACACTATAAAGCTGGAACTTGGTAAAGGTGGGAACTCTGTCAAGGCAGGAACGCTGTAAAGCTGGAACTTTGTAAAGACAGGAACCCCACACTTTCCCCCTCACTCTATTTATGCTTTTCCTAGACAAAGTGTCCACTTGCCATTTATACTGGGTGTGAAGAATCCAGCCAACCACCATCCAACTCCTGCGTGGGCATCCACACAAGTCAGTACACACACACACAGAACTTTTGCTGTTCCCCACTTCAAGCCTGCATGGGAGGGGGAAAGCAGCTTTTTGCGCCTCCTTCTCCTCCTCATTTAAACCTCTGGATGGAGGGGAGGGGGAGGAGAAGTAATTTGGAGTGCCCTACAACACTGATTGAAATATTAGCCAGTGTTGCAGGCATCCTGGGGCTGTAACTTATAAAGCAAGCATTTTATAGCTTTCACCAAAAATAAACAAAACCCAAAAACTCCCCAAACAAAACAAAACAACCAAAAAACCCCAAAACAAACCACAACAACAAAAAAACCAAAACCAACCAAACAAAACCCCACAAACCAAACCAACAAGGAAAAAGTAAAAGGAAATTAAATATTAGCCCAACATCTTGAAATGCTTCCTCTCCAGGACTTCTTTCTGAATGCAGCAAAGCTCCTTCCCTTGGTTGGATAGCAGATGCAGTTTCATAAGGTAACGTGTGCTCAGATAACTGTAACACAACACAGTTTATTCCATGGCCAAAAGACATCTTTACGTTCCCTGACTAGTGAGGTAAGAACTCGAGCTGATGCTATTCGTCCTTTGTGTTTCATAGGACAGTTCTTATATAACAATGGAGGGAAAGTAAAATTGGTGGAAAAGAATGAGGGCAAAGGCAGAAGTTTAAGTTTGACCTCACACAAGTCACTTCTAGAGCCTTTTGGAAGATCTCACTGAGTGATATTTTCTTTATGTGTTGGTGAAACTGGCCCTGAAATCTGGTCCATCTGCCCCCTCAAATTACTGTCTTTTGTTCTGAGTATGGGCTTGTTTTGGTTACCCTGTCGTAAGCAGAACATCATAAAAATGATACTACACAGGATCCTCCTCAGAAACGTCATTTTGTGTCAGAGAATCTCAGAGTCTTAAATGTTTCCAGTCAGACACTTTATTCACAGAGGAGCCTGGCTTACTGCAAGAGTGCTTTGTAGTCCAACTAGATGCCGTTACATAATTAAGTGTATGAGCCAGGAGGTAATCTTGAGCATGGCAATTTTACAATGTAAGATCAAAATGTTATTCTTCCTTTCAAAAGATCTTTTGCCATTTGTTGTAATGCCTTCGTGCAAGGGATCAAATACAGTATTGATTATTCATTATTACTTTTAAAGAGGTCACTGAGCTTCTGGAATTCAGAAGACTTCTGAGGATATAAGGCCTCAGGGTTTGATGACTCATCTTGACCTGAAGCTTTGAAATATCACCTGCTGTCTGGATTGTTCCTGCTTGCTGCCTAGCATTTCAAAGTCTCTCTTTCCCTGCCTTTTTTCCCCCCTCAAGGCATCAGTCTTACAGACATTGCCAGATCAAGAGAAGCAAAGAATGCAAAAGAAAGTGAAAGTGAGAGGACCATGAGTTGGGAGCCCAGCTGGTATATATCTGCTTTGCTAAGCTTGAATTGAAAATGAGTATCATTATTCTTGTTCTTCATGCATCCTACTGTGTTCAGTTATTGTATCACACAGAAAAGGGAATGGGTATATCATGTGGCTAACTCCATTTTGTTCAACACAGGTTAACAAACTGTTCGATATTCTAATGCAGGGAGGTTTTCAACCTTTCTGTGCCAGTTTGATCTTCAGGCATGTTCAAATAGAGGAATGTTTAGAGGAGACCAGGGGGTGTCATGATGTGGAGGATCCTGACAACATTTAATGTGCTATCTTTATCAACTTAAGAAAAAAAAAAGTTGATGTCATATTCATCTAGACACTGTATTAAAGATTTCCATTTTCAACAACATTGCCTCTATGTTGTAGAATAAACCTCCAAGAGTGCTTTTTGGCAGATGGTTAAATATTTAAGTAGTTGGCCACAGATTAAAAAAAATTGAGATAATTAGAAGACTTGAAGCAGTTAATATTTATTAGTCATGAAGAGTTTGACAGATTGGATGTTTTCCTACCCACACATTCTCTAGCAGGAAGAAATAAAGCCCTTATTTTTCATTGTATATGAAGCAAGCTTTTATATGAGGCAGAAGTAGAAGGCATGGACTTCTCAAGTTTCTCAGAGAGAGACACTGAGATTAGTGGGTAACACTTAAGAACAGGCCAGAAAACAACATGGAACTGGTGAGGTCTCTGCAGAAATGCACATAGTGCACCCTGGAAAGTGCCCAGGACTGAAACCTAAGGCCTAGCTCTTCTGCATCACTTCAGCTCTCACTGTAAATTATGGTGTCTCTCACAAGGCTGCAGGGCTACTCCAGTCACCAGGGATTATGACACAACTCATTTTCTGTTAGGTTTGCCCCTTCTGTTGTTCTTCCTTGCAGGAGAGGAGATGCATAGAAATCAGACCAGTTCTGTGGCACTCCAGAACTGCACTGAAGAGGACTCCTTAAATAGTGAATTAATCTAGCAGAACTGTCAGACTACAAAAACTACTCTAGGGGATGGTTTTACCGGACAATGTCCTTCTTCACCTGTCTGGAAGTCTGAAAAGAAGCATTGGAAAATTTGCATAGGCTTGCTGGCTGGCCCACAGAGAGGTTCCAGCAAGGGCAGTAACATGCTTTGAATTAGGCTGCAGATGTCCAGCTAGGCTGAACACATCAAGGAGCACACCACAGCACTTCCCATGGCAAGTCAGGCCAGTACAATTGCACTGAGCCAACAGACAACCCACATAGACAGCAGGTTGGATAAGCTCAGGATGGACACAGGGGTACCTGCACAGCACATACATGGTAGGTCTAATGTGTTATCCATCTGTCAGACTGTCAATACATGCAAATGTTCAAACAGTAACTGCAGACAAAGTCTGTGCAATGGACAGACACAATAATAGAGCAGCCATTTGTGTTACCTTCTTTCTGTTACCTTACCTGATCTAGTTGAGATGTCCCTGCTCACTGCAGAGGGGTTGGACTAGATGCCCTTTAAAGGTCCCTTCCAACTCAAACCATTCTGTGATTCTATGATTTCATAAGAGTCACACTGACACTGTCAGTAATTCATGAAAAACATGAAAGCATTATGCTGTGTAGCTGACTGGCCAGAAAGAGATCAATCTCCACCACATCTTACCTCTCTTAAAAGCACCACTGCTTGGGCAGTACATTCAAAAGCAAATAGGAAGTAAGGTAAACCCAAACAAGACAACTTAACAATGACATTGGCATGGATCCATATGCAGCCTTAAAAAGAATGACTGGGTAGGATTAATTGTGGCATGCAGGGGTATGAACAGAAAGGATTTACATCAATGTCTACGCAGCAAGACCAATATACCTACTATAACTCTTAGCTGCTACAAACTTGTAAGGCAGGACCAACTGCCCTGACAGACTGAATGCAGTCCTGATCTGGAGTTATCCTTCAAGGGAACCCAAGAGAGGGATAGGAAAGCAGTGTTGGATACCAACCTAAGCCAGTGCTAATTTGCTCTCTAAGGGAATGGTACCTAGAGCAGAGCAATCCTCTGGCTACGCACTCTCTTACTGTGATCAGGTGAACAACAGGGATTTTTCCTTATCCAACAAAAATCTTTCAGGGACATCACTATCATATACAAAAGAATAAGGTACATTTTCAGCTTTTTTTTCCTTTACTATTTTAAAAATATTTCTCCCAGTACCTTCTTTTCAGACAATGGCAATTCATGCTTTATTTCATTGCTACAGTGAGACTCTGGAGGACTGGAAAACTGTTAGGGTTATGAGATACAATGAAAGCAAGACCTGTTTTAAATGAACAAAGACCCATAAGTTTCAGACCTTCACAGATTTTCTTTGATTGCTAAAAAGCATGCTGGAGAAAGTCTGATAAAGTTTCAGCATCCTTCCCCTTCAAGGAGGGATCCACATCCTCAACCCTAAGAGCTTCAGTAAAACATATCACAAACCAAAGGACAAGAAAAGAATAGAACCTAGCAATAAAAAAGAAGCCACAACTATTTAAAAAACAAATATCACAAGATTCTGTTGTGCATTATAAAACAAAATAGAAACGAACCCACATTGTTCCCTCTTCAAATACCCAGAATTAAAATCTGCACCTTAAAAAGGTTTGACCTCAATATAGGCCATAACATAAAAATGTGAGGATCTTGTAAACTTGTGCTTTTCCTGGACTGAGGCCCAGATTTTGTAATATATCTTGCCTGTTACTATTTTTTTCTGCTTCTTCCAAAGTAGAAAAGGCACTTTGATACACCAGAGTTGGGGTCTGTTTAAATACTTCACGTTTGATATGTACATATATAGTTGTACATTTTCTGGATAGAAGCCAACATTGCCTTTCTGGATCCAATTCTTACTATCAGTACGTCATGAGACACTAGAGAGTGGTCTTCCCTAACATTTAGAGTGTATGCTAGACCAGACAGATAATTGTAAGACAACTTGCTGTGCCTTTATTTTCCTCACCACAGTTTCAATGAACAGCACCTGAAAGAATTTCTGCCCATACTAATATCTTCTCCCTAAGTGAAAAAATGACTGGTAGCACACACTGGTAGGGCATCACATCTGCTTGGAAAAAGGACTTATATTTCAGTAGTTTCATCTGACTGTCAATGGGATAAGTACTCTTTCAGGGACCATTTGGCTGGCCAGAATGTGCTTTTGCACACTAATCATGCTCTTCTGTTCCTGACGCTCTCCAGGCTGAGCTGAAACTGCTGCTACAAACCATTGAGCCTACTGCAAGAACTGCATGGAGTGTCACGTACATCCCTCTGTTTAATCTTTTTGGTATCTACAGAATATATATACAAATGCTTTTCTGTATGCTATCTCATACCAGTTGAGTGAGGGCATCAGAGCAACTGACAGAGCCTGATTAATATTTTTACTTCAGATACACCTTTAAATCCAGCTAGAAGGAGGCCAGCCATACAATAATTCATGTTTACTAGCCACTCTAAAATTAATTCCTGCTGTATCTTATCAAACAATTGGCCATGAGAGACAGTTTTCCCTACTGGAACAAGCATAAGTCACTCTAACTTTTGTGACTGTGAACTGAAAGCAATTCCTTCCTCGACTTCCAGTGTTTGCTCAGGTGTAGTTTGGTTTCCACATGAACTGATTCAGGAGACCCTGCCTCAACCACCAACCTAACAGGAGTCACCAACCGACTTGCACTGACTGCAAAGTCCTTATCCTGAAAGAGTCATACATAAAAGTACACTGCATAAACCCATCTTTGTATTTGTGACTTGCTCTAAGTCCTTAGGTGATTTGCCTTTAAGGATGACTACATTTTTAATCAATCAGCGAGGCATGCAGTATGTAAAGTTCATGCTAGCTTGAGCGGCAGTGGACTGTATTTTTCCCCTGGTGAACAACCCCCTCACAGGCCATGAGCTTTAGCTGGTGAGGTTATGCAGCCTGCCTATTAGGGTTGCTCTCAGCCACATGCTTGACTGCACTCTCAAGTCTCAGGGCCAAGAGTAAACTTTAAAGGAACCCTGCCAATTAAATGTAAGCAGAAAACAAAGACCATATTTTTAACCAAAGCAAATGCGATCAAAAATGTTCTCGGGATGCTGGTACTGATTACTATTTTGAACTCAGTAATGGATTTTAATTCAATTTGAATATTAAAATCTGTCATGAAAATGAAGCTATCTAAAAGTTAGAGTTGATCAAATTGTCAACTGGCCGTTGGAAGTAAATTAAATACATTTTACTAGTGGTTAAAAGTAAGTCTAATTTCAAATGACAGCAAAGATTTTCTGTGCCAAACATTTTATAGCCTAGTTTGGTGGATCTTATAAGGGGGGAGAAAACACAAAGCCTAGATGGCATGCATTATCTACAAGAGGGAAAGACAAAACATTGCAGAAAGGTTATCCCAGACGAATTCCAGTAAACTCTCTGTATCATGTCATAGTCCAAATAGACTACAGCAGGCTGCAGAAAACATATTTGAGAAATGACATAGGGAATTTTATAGAACATACTTGGATTAGTTCTTGTACTCTCTCCATTTTAGATATAATTGATTCAGTTCTCAGCTCAGATAAAGTAATGTGCCAGCTTTACTGTTTAACTCTTCTTCTGGATTAGGGCTCTACCAAAAATTAATCTAACAGTCCAGACAGATTCCAGAGGGGTTTTCTGTCAACATTTTCGATCCCTTGATCTTGTTTTTCTTTTCAAACTAAAAAGCAAGGGGTGAACATCATACTAAAGAAGCTCCTCTCTAGGGCCTTGATTCTAATCTTGTCACATTATGAGACAGCTGAAAGCTGTGACAGGGAGATGGTCACCTGTTTGTTAGAGCCTGCTCAGAGCTTCTAGTGCAGTCTAGGCAGTGTACTACCAGGAAAAGCAAGAAGCATATGAAGAATGTCAGAGTGTCAAAAACAGACACTGGGTTGCCTGTTACACTGCATAAATGATTTCTTGGAAACGGATCTTGCAGGAATGTATTGGATTAATTTCTCTCATGGCCTCCTAACACCCTCCTGAAAGTCTCAGGAACACGCTGAACAAAGGGGAGAACAAAGCATTCTGCCTTAAAAAGCCTTTTGATCAGATGAACTTTTGCTTAAAAGAGGAACAAGATTGTGACCATGCCAAAGGGATCACACTAATTTCTACCTAGATTGCCATAATTCAGTACCTTACAATTACACATTTCAAAGTCATCTGAAAGAACCAACAATGACAGATTGACTGTTTGTTTCTGTGTATCACTATGAGACATTATCACTCAGTGCTGCTAAAGGCAATTCCATGCCAGCCCTTGATCTAAAATTAGACTAGGGACAAGGAAATGTTCTTTTCTCTACAATGACCACTGAAACCTGAATGAGCCAAGAGAAGCTGAGAGTCTGTGAAGCACTCAGTACCAGTGGGTGATTACTGATGAAAAACCTCATGGCCTCAAGAACAGGCCCATCAGGACTTTTCTAAGAATGGGGATCTTATCAATGCTTATCAATATCTAAAGGGCAAGTGTCAAAAGGTTGGGGCCAGACTCCTTTTCAGTGGTTCCCAGGAACAGGACAGGGGGCAACAGATAGGTTCCATCTGAACATGAGGAAAAACTTCTTTACTGTAAGGGTGACAGAGCACTGGAACAGGCTGCCCAGAGAGTCTCCTCCTCTAGGGAGATTCAAAACCTGCCTGGGCGCAACCCTGTGCAACCTGCTCTGGGTGAACCTGCTATAATAGGGAGGTTTCCTTCTCCAGAGGTCCAACCCTTACCTTTCTGTGATACAAGTTGCAGCACCCAAGTAAGCAAGGTGCTCAAAATACTCAGTAGGGATAGATTTTGAAATTTACTCAGAGAAGGTAACTAGGCAGAGTAGATGGACAGCTTGAAGTACTGAGAGTGGTTCTGGTTTCCCAGAAACTCCAATTGGCCATAACAGATGCAGAAAATATTCTGTACTGGCCTCTTCTCCTTGCAGGTGCTCCTCTAGGAAGAACAGAGATCTCCCTGCAGTTCTTCCCAGTCAGAAGAGTGTGGAATTTCAGCCATGTATCTGAGCAGAGGCAGCACCAACTGACCAAACTTCTCATTTCACAGAAACATGCACACCATTTCACAGATACTGATTGGAGGCCTTTGGCTCTGACTTCAACAGCCAATTTTAGCACTTCTCCAGTCTCATCTAATTGCACTTGGATTTGAGCACTTGCTTAAAGTCAAGAATCCCACTGCTGCTCCCTGGGAGACAAAGCCTTTCATATAATCATGACCTAACATGAATATAGGTGAGCACTGAACTTCCACCAAAACTGTTCCATCTGAGACCATCTGCAAAAGCAAAGGATTGTCCTTATTTAACTCCACGGCTGCTCAACCTGCTATCACCTTAAAATCCAAGATGGGTTTGTACCTATGTGCTGCAGGGACACGCACCTCCCGTTACTTTCTATACGCACTTCATGTCCGCACATAGGCCTAGATGCACGAGTGCCTGTGTGCATGCAGATAGATGAACAGATAATCTGGAAAGATTTCAAAGCAACTGAACATTTTTTCGTTCTTTCGCAATGACTTGGCCTTGGGATCTTCCAGGAAGCTGTATGTATGACTGACATGCTTGCCTGTTTTTACAGCTCCTGCCTTATGTCAGTTTAAGCATCTTTCCTACACCTGGAGGAGTTCAACAAACATCGGCTCACAGGTGTCACCCTCCATGGGCTGAAGGCTGGCTCCAGAGAGTCTAGCCAATATCTGCTTTGGCTATTAACAGTCTTGGAGAGGCCAAGCTCACTGTGTGGGGGGAAGCAGGAGCGGGGGGGAGAAGAAGGTGGAAGGAAAAGGAAGGGGGGGGGGGGGGTACATGTATGTGCATGTGCATTTGCTGCTGCTTTAACTTTCCATCCATTTAAGAGTTTAAATACTAGTCAAGCACTTAAAATAACATTAGGACACATTCCAGCTTTCTCTGCCAGTCAGAGGGAAAAAATGTTTGAAACCCTGCATCTCAGCACCCCAAGGGCTTTATGATTTGTTAGGTTTCGTAGTTCAGAGGATTAAAAAGACAGAAATATTAGAAGAAAAAGAAGAGGGAAAAGTCAATGTATCCACTGAAGCAAATCTAATGGGTTGCAGGGCCAGAGAAGAAAAGGTTCTACTACCTGACTGAATCTTATTTATATATTTTTTGTTCCACAATAAAAAATAATTTTCTAGACATTCCCTTCCCCCCCCCTTTTTTTTTTTGCTATGCTAGTCACATTTCCTAAATCCTTTATCAACGGCTGTTCTGCATATGAATGGGCTGTAATTGAACTGTCACATTCATGAAGGTCAGTAACCTTTCATTAGGAAGAATGTGTCTTTCTTGATAAATTGGAAAGTCCCTGAGGATTTGAAAGCTTTTTTTTTTTTTTCATTCTTTCAAATATACCTTAAAAATCTAATACAGATCTTTCTCTCTCTTTCTTTTGCTCCCTTTTCATAGCACTCTGACAAACCCCTTGTCTTTGTCTTTGTCACAGGCAGTACCATGCAAAATATTCAATCACAAGCTTTTACTGTGACCTTAAAGCAAAATGGGAAGCACATGAGCCCCCCCCACAACCTCTTGCTTTGAACTGCAGATAGCTGATAGCTCTGCTTTAAAAAAATATCAAAAAATCAAAACCTTGAGATAAGAGGTTTTGCCATTTTCTTGCTTTTTCAGAATGACTTGAGTATCTATTGCAAAGTCAAACTGTGTTGGTGCCAGTAGATCCAGAATGTCCAAAAAGACCTCAAGCAGTGACAAGGCTGTGTGTGAAAAACAAACTGTAGGAGAGAACTGTGCTTTAAAAAAAGTTAGATACCTAGCACTGTAGATAGCTTTCAATCTTTGCCACAGGTTAGCTTCATGAAACTCAATCCTCTATATCTAAGGCAAAGAAGCTCTTCAGAGAAATATTTTTGCACCTTGATCTGCACCCTGACACAGCAGGGTCTTTAAAAGAATCTTTGTGGCTGCCAAACTCATAGCTGCTGCCAGAAGCTCAATTGCTCCTCCAGATTTCAATCAGAAAGCATGCGGCAGGATGCGTGGAAATGTGTAGAGCTTCCCACCCTTACGAGTGCAAAGGTGCCTTCAGATGTCTTAAAAATACTACCAAGGCACTGATCACAAGGGCAGAAGCCATCTGTTCCTGTAAATCCCAAGACTAGGCCATGTTCTAGCCAGCTAAGCCTAAGGCTCATCTTCAGTCAGTTGACCGACTTGATGTCAAGGGGTCAGAAAAGAGGCGGCTTGGTGACAAAGTCAGTCACCATCAGGACAGAAACACCAGCATAGAAAAGGGGAGACTTTATAAGTGGAAGAAGGCATCTGGCCTTCTGTGTTAGCTAGTCGAATATTTCAAGAAGTTCTTCAGAGCTGTGAGGAGAGCATTCTTTTGTTGTTGGTCCCAACAAAATTGTGGCGATTGAAGATTTACCACTGTGAAATGAAATACAGAGGAAAAAGGAACAAGGTGTAATTGCAAAGCAGCTGGAGTCCTTGAGTGGTGCAGGCCACACTGTAAGCTTTTTGGCTGGAAAGATGAAAGAAACAAAACACTTCTTTTGATTTTTTTTTGCAGGAATGGTTGAAGAATGCTTTTATTAATTAGGCTTAACTTACTTTTCTCCAGTCCTCTCTCAGCTAGTTCTGTTGACTTTATATGCCCAGCTTTGAATGCGAATCCTTTACTGCAGCAAAACTATCTTTACAGTCATATGGAGAGAGTATTTCTTGAAACACAGATTTCCTCTTATGCTGTGCTTCTGCCACAACCCTCTAGACACAGAATTAACAGTGGAAACTAGCCAGGTGTGCCCAGAAGCATAATTTAGCCTAGATTATCATGATGATTGTAACTGGTGAAGTGCAGGTACCCGTGATAATACAAAAAGGACTAGCCTTTATCAGTGGCTGAAGATCTGTGGCAAAAACTACCCAGGGTGCTAAAACAACAGAAAAGTCTTCACAGACCATAATTTTTAGTGCCATGTTCAGGCTACCCAGTGTAAAAGTCTGATTTCGAAACCATTGGTAGGATGGCATCTAAGGTTGACAAGCAAGGAGTGATTCAGACTCCTACCTCTGTGAGCAGCAGTCATAATGCATGAAGTAGGCAGAACTAGCTTCTTTGTGTGCCTAACTTGGGAACCAAGATGATTTCTTTCTTCCACTGACTGATCAGGAAACTAAGGTCTAGCAGCTTGGCATAAAAGGTGTTCAGAATTTCTCAGCAGTTTCTTGACCTGACATGCTGCCATAGATCCCATGTTTCATAGCAGGCAACAGGAATACAACTCATAGTGTGGTGTGTCCTGGGCTGCATCAAGAGCAGCGTGGCCAGCAGGGCAAGGGAGGTGATTCTCTGATTCTCTGATCCTTGCTTTGTGGAATAAACAGATACATTCTTGTTGTGGTGCTTTTTAACTGTATGTCAGTAGATGAGATTGTAGTGAGCCCCTTTGCATAGGCAAGACCCTAACTGCTTTTCTATGGAGAGACTAGTAAGCAAAGACAAAAAGCAAAGGTGTGTTTTAATGTAAAGCACTGTATACAGACTGATTTTCTCAAGAGTTGTTAGAGATCATTGCTGGTTTACTCTCTTGCAATGTAGGTGGGTGTACCATTGACATGGAGAATGGTTTCATGCAGGCACTCAAACACTCAGATACTTTCAGTTGCCAAGAATCGAGAATTAACTGCCAGTCAAATCAGCTCAAGTGGTAGACTACAATCTTAGGAAAGAAATCTCATCAAAATAAGTATTTTTAAAGGTATTTTCTATCATGCTTGGCTTAAAATACCCCTGGGGCAGTACTTCTTATGGTGTACTGTTGTTTCTCTTCTCAGATAAAAGGTTAATGGCCAAATGGATGTGAGGTAGCTACTTACAAATCTCCAGGGAGATTCTGTTCTGATTTATGCTCGTGTCCTCTATCCAGAATATCCAAATGTCTTTCCTTGCTTGAAACTGGAGGTAGTTCCCCACATCTCAGTACTTGGCTTCACATACAGATAAACCTCTTTGTATACCAAGGGATTTATATTCCAAGATTTCAGTTCAGGACTGTCTCAAATGAAGCTCTGATAACTGCATATGGGAAAAACAAGAGTGGTGTATCACATCATCACACATATATATATATATATATCTCCATGAAATATATCCAGACCAAAACAGTGAGGCTTCTCAAGCACTCTGCACTGTATATAAAATAAAAGTGGTTAAAGAATTTGCTTAGAAGTCTGCTAAGCATTTTCCAGGCAGGTACATTACCACTTCATGGCTTTACAAAGAAGCACATCCATTAACATGGGAACTCTCTTGTTTGCATTTCTTAACAGCTGACATTTGTACCTTTCCAAAGAAAGTGAAGGGCATCTCATTGCCTCCTTGTTTAAATCAGTGTGGAAATAATGGGGATGATAGGGAATTGGAGCTAATTTCTTTTGTCTCCAATTCAGCAGATAATGGTGGTATGTGCAGGATGCTAAAGGCCAGGCAGAGGAGGTGACCTGAAGATGACTTCATTCTTATGAGGTTTATCAAAGGCTCCTGTCAGTCAAATGCATGCTGAGAGATTGGGGACTGGCCATCTGGTCCAAAGTTAATCAAAGAGGAAAGAGGCAAGTGAGGAGGTGAAAAATCCCCCTGTCAGCTTTGTGCAAGGTGGAGGGAAATGCAGGCAGGAGAGGGAACTTCTGTGTTCCAGCTGCCCAGAAACCCGGGCTGGATGGCCATGATGCATGCAGAGGAGTAACCACAGCAGAGTGGGGTGGAGGAGAGTGGGGGAAAGGGAAAGATAGCATTGTTCTGAATTTGCACTGAGATGATCCAACACCAGTTTCAAGTGGCAAGCCTGAAGGTCACTGCTGCTGCTAGTGCAGAGGCAGAATTGTTTCACTTGTCCTCAGGAAAAAAAAAAAAGGGGAGTGACTGACTCACAGTAGGGAACTGGTACGATATAAAACACAGAGTTTTCTCTCAGAGTCAGACTTCTTTTCCTCTGAGTTTTTGTTTCTCGCCAGCAGGAATGAGAAGTACAGTCATGCCACCTTCATCTCCTGCAGACACAACCATACCTAGCACCTCACCTGCTACTTCCTCCACCCACTGGGCTCAAAACCAGGATTAGTGGCTTCTGAGAGATTTATGCAATTGGCCCATAATGGCTTTCCTGTCAATACTGACCCACATACGTTTTCACACCATTTTTAAGCTAAGAAGGCTGTAGAGAGGGAATTTAACAACAAAGGGCTTGGTTTGGTTTACGTTAAGAGGGCATCACACAATGCTTCTAAGACTGAAGACAGATACATTTCACCATAATGCATTCTGAAGTAAAACACCCGAGTGTGACAGCCTGTTAGTCTGATTTCCATAACCAGCCCTGTTCAGCTGCTCAAATCAGCTAAATAGAGACATATTTTTAAAACTACGAACGTCCAGATTGTGAATCCCTCCCTCATGCTGGCAAGTAGTCATGTTAATGAGTAGTCTCCTTGACTCCAGGGGAAAAATTCTTGCCAGCAAAGGTTTCACAATCCCAACCCTAAACATTTCTAAAATAATTAATCAATGTGAAGTAACTTAAAACAAAAAAAGGAAGAAGAAAAAAAAAAATAAGAAAAAAGGGGGAAACATAGGAAGGTTCTCTTGCAGGGCTGCAAATTAAGGTTAAGCACTAGAAGATGTTTTTGTGGACTTATGCAGTGGAAGGGATGAAAGTGCTGCCTCTAGGACACACACACACACACACACACACACACACACACACACACATACATGCTGTCTCTAGTATGCACACACACATACACAAACAAACCTGCAAAAAGACTTTGGCTGCTATATAAACCTGAGGGTGGAATTCACTTCTCCATTAAGTTTCCATTCTGTTTCCTCCTCGAGTGAGGTCCAGTCAGGCCCCCATAGAGAACATATGGAAAACAGTGGCAATGAGTTCTGCTCTACCTGCAGCTTTGCTGTGCTGAGTCTCAGAATCACAGAATCACAAAATCACAGAACCTTAGAGGTTGGAAGGGACCTCCAAAGATCATTGAGCCCAACCTCCCTGCCAAAGCAGGATCCCCTAGGGTAGTTCACACAGGAGTGCATCCAGGTGGATTTTGAAAGTCTGCAGAGAAGGAGACTCCACAACCTGTCCAGGCAGCCTGTTCCAGTGCTCTGTCACCCTCACTGTAAGAAGTTTCTCCTCATGTTGAGGTGAAACCTTCTATGTTCCAGTTTGTAGCCATTGCTCCTTGTCTTATTGCTGCTGACCACTGAAAAGAAATTGGCTCCAGCCACCTGACACCCACCCCTCAGATATTTGTACACATTGATCTTCTGATCCCCTCTCAGTCTTCTCTTCTACAGACTAAACAGCCCCAGGTTTCTCAGTCTCTCTTCCTAGGTGAGATGCTCAAGTCCCCCAGTCATCCTCGTGGCTCTCTGCTGGACTCTTTTCCAGCAGGTCCCTGTCTCTCTTGAACTGGGGAGCCCAAAACTGGACATGGTATTCCAGATGTGGTTTCTCTAGGGCAGATGGGGAGAAGAACCACCCTGGCCACACTTTTCCTGATGCACCCCAGGATGCCATTGGCTCTTTTGGCCACAAGGGCACATTGCTGTCTTCTCTAACGTCCTATTTGGGAGCATGGCTTTGCAGGGCTAAGCACAGTAAAGTAGTACTATGAATAGTGAGGGTGAAAGCAACAGGCCTTTAAAAACCAATGGGAACCTTTAGAAAGCACCTAACCCCAAAGAAGCCTGACTGAGGATTTCAGCCAAGAACATCCATCTCTGTCTGCATATATATACAATACACACAGCTATAAGCTGCTGACTGCCCTCATATTTTAGTGAGTTTTTGAAATGGCAAGCAGCTTCCTGCATGCTAGGCAGCTTGAAGCAGATACAGCCAAAAATGAACAAGGGCAGAGATTGAGAGGCCTTGGATTTTATTGCTGCTAATGGCTGACACAACCTTTATGCATGGGAATGAAAGTCAGTGAAGAATCTCATGGGCATCCAACACACACTGCAGCTTTACTTGACCCTGGCTTGTACTTGCTATCTTTTGAACTTCCTTACCTGAACTGTGATGACTTCAGAAGGAAGGCAGTTAGTAACAGTAATATTTTTATTAGTAATTTTTTTATCTGCACAGCTCTAGATCCAAGAGCATTATGACTAATAAAATGATCTTTCCTAACCTCTGGAAAGAAAATGCAGCCATGTGGATCCCAACATAAAAACAAGCATCGGCATGCCTCAAAGTACTGTGCCTGCTATAATTAAAACCCACAAGCAACTACAAAACAACCCTGTTTCTGTCTTTGCAGAACAAGACCTGCAGACATTTACAAATGGGTTGACAGAAAAGTCAGCGAGGAAATTACACCAAAAATCTGTTATCACCTGGGTGAATTAGGGGGTTTTATCAGGCAGAAAGCTGTTATCATATATTTATGATTCCCCTTGCCCGGTGTCCTGCTGGATCTCACAGAAGGAAAAAGCTTTGACTTACTCACACCTGCAAGGATTTCTAGTGTAACACACTGGTTGGATACACAGGCATGAACACACTTTCATCAGCATGGCCTCCTTCTGGTAAGCCTGAAATAATGTGACATAACAAGTTAGGTAATGCTTTATATCAAACAGTAGAACCATTTTCTTCAGTGGCTGAGGCTAATTCCAAAAGCAGGCAGGGAATTTAGCTGCGTATTTCTAAACTGATGGAAGATAAATGACTACATTTTCTTGAAGATGTTGAGAACATGCAGCTGTGCTCTTTTCCTCATGCACTCCACATTTCTCTGGTTTAGTTAGAAATCATGTAATTGCAAATACCACAACATTAAGTCCTTCCTGAAGAACCTTTTCAACTTTCTTCTCTGTTAAGCTGCATGGTCAAGAACAGGCATGCTGAACATAAGCTTTAATGCAATAATTCAGAGAATGAGTTTCCTTTCAAAACACTTCAAACCAGCAAGGAGTTGGGGGAGGGAAGTTATCAGGATGCTGGAAAGCACTAATACAATTTATTAGACAAACCCTATGTGGATGCAATGGCAGGTCTGCTATCAAAGGCAAAAACCTTCAGGCATTTTACATCCCATAATCCCAATGAAAGCCTGTTTTTGCAGATACCCTGCAGTTCATGAATCACTGGCTGTAGCATACAAAATCCCTTGTTTAAGTAATTACAGTACAATACACAAATCTGCACAGTGCCTGATGTTATATAAAATATTCCAAGGTTCAAAACTACAGCTGGAAAAAAAAAAAAGACAAATAAGTCCCAACTGGAATCAAGTGATTTGCAGCAAGCTTATTTTTGAGATAAGGAATGCTCTGATCTAATCATATTAGGTCTGCCCTGGGGACTGGAGGAGGTCTGGCAACACAGGGACCCAAGTGAGCCATGGGCAGAAGATGGCTCCTGTCTCCAGACGTTGTTCTCCATTTGTTTTCACTTGGGCTTCAGTACACCCTCAAGCTCCCATTTTTACATAGTTGAATGGTTTTGTTATTGCCACCTGAGTTTTCAAGCATCAAAGAACACAGAAATATCTCAAATCTCAACCCTGGCTCTTGGCCTTCATTGCACCAGTAATGGAGCTGGTTTTGATTTCTTCAGACTGAACCAAAAGCCTGGTATGTTAGGAAGATGCCTACATTCCACCAGGAAGTATGGATTCTCGTCTCTGTACTTAGTTCTGATTTATCTCCACACCTGGGCAGTTCAGCTTCAGCACTGATCAGTAGGTAAGATAGGCTTTCTAGAAGGAAGAGTTCTTATTTGCCTAATTTAGGTTTCCTGTACAGACTGCATATTTCAACAAAGCCTGTACCCTTGGCTGGTCTGTAACTCAGACTTGGAGTGACATGCAGGTGGCATTCTGCCAAGTCATTTGCAGATCAGACCAGCAACTGCCAGTGATACACACATCATTGGAGCGCCAATGAAAATGCAGAACTGTAGTATGATTTACAGAGCGTGATGAATGCCTTCAGTTCAAATTCATTAGAAAATATGTTCAAATCCTCAAGTTACAATTTAAGATCTGGCAAAGGTCACAGCAGAAAAAAAAAAATCTGAACTAGAAACTAAGCATCACTTCAATTGCAAGAGTTTGTGTCTTCCTCTTGCAGAGGAAGTACAGTTGTCCTTCAGTGTAAGTCCTGGTTTTAGATCTGAACCAGACTTCACATTTCAGAAATCTCCTGTACCTACCTATCTGATAAGGTCCAGATCTTCAGTACAAACTTTATCTGCTTGTTCTTGGTATAAGGAATCTGCAGAACAATTGAAACTTTGTTTGCAAAGAGAAAAAACGATAATGGCAGACAAAACATAAGGTCAGTCATGTTTTGGAAGTCTTTTTACCAATTGGAAATCTTTCTCCAAAGCATTTCACCATAGCCCAATAAAACTTTACATGCTGCTGGAATTTTATCCTGTTAAGTTGGCAAAGGGTTTCTTCACCAAAGAGTAAGTTTTGTCCAGTTTTAATATACTTCCATGCTCCCTCAAAAATCCATGCTCAGGTGGATGTTAATAAGTTCCTTATAGCCCAAATTAAGTGACCCACGGCAGTTAAGGCACAAGCACCCAACTACACAGTGAAAATGGGAAGAAACAGCAGTTACTATCTCATGTGAAGACTGCCTCTGCTAGGTTCCTGTGCAGATCTAAGGGCAGGCCATTAAACTAATCTAAAGTTTTTGCTGAAGAAAAGCAGAGCCATGATGTAGAAGGCTTTCCTTTTGCTACACAAAGAGCGCAAGCAGTTTGAGTTAAAGACATGGTGAGGAGTTTGGCAGAAATTTGGACTGCTTTGTATATGGGATGTTGTGATTCCTCCAGCTGCAATTCCCTAGGATGCATTTCACCGAGCCAACACCTGACAGGAAATATTTAGGAGGTTATAAGTCTTCTTTAGAAGAAAATTACAGCAGAAGGAGGTCCAATATAACAACTAAAACATAAGAAAAAGGTTTCTCACAGTTTGTGTTCTAGGTGCCTGCCTGAAATTTTGGCTCCATAAAAAGTCTTTTGCTCTGCACTTCTAGGAGGCCAAGTTTGTCAAAGTCTAGCAAGCTTTCATATGTATTTGATTTGCTGTATTGCCTAGCCTCATAGGCAAAGAAGAGTAGATTCAATCTCCCTGTGAAAGAGCAAACATAGTGTATACTGAGATGGAAAACTCGTTGGTTTGCAGAGCCCTGTATGCCGCAGCAGACAGACATTAATAATACAAAGGTGGTCCCATTCTTCTCATTTCTAGGATTTATTCACCAGAGGCAGGGAGGCAGAACTTCAAGACCCATTTTTTGACATAGTTGATGTGTTGATGCTGACTTTTCTTTAAAGAGTCTTATTGCCTCAACAGAATACCAAATGTTATGCATATATAGGTTGTTTTATCGATTTAATTCAAAGAACAGAGCAAAAGATTCAGCTTTATAAAATGGGTGGTGGTGGCTGTGTACAGGCGTTTTGCTAAAAAAAAAAAACCAAACCCAAAACATAATCCCTGACTTACAATCTAAGTAAATCTAAAAGGTGGGAAAGAAATTGTGCAGTCTCTTCACTCCCACCATTTTATGTCAATATAACAAATTGTTGCTGTCAAAATCGCAGCAGTAATGTAAACAAACAAGATAGCCAGTTTCTTCTCAGCATCTAAACATAAACCCCATGAAAAGGATGTTAAAATAACCAGGCAATTTTTTAATGGGGAGTGTCCAGTGCCTAATGTCTGCCTTTTCCCCGTGTTCGTGGTCAAACTCTCAACATGAATGAGCACTGAAATGTTGAAATGATTGTGCATCCTAATAGGGTGCATTCTGAGTTCGTGATTCATGAATGCAACTAGACAAGAGCTTCTCCCACACTGCCTCTTCTCCCATACTTCCTCTCAGCAGCCATCCTTCCAAAATCACAGAATGTCAGGGGCTGGGAGGGACCTGCCAGAGCAGGATCTCCTATTCCAGATCACACAGGAATGCATCCAGGTGAGTTTTGAATATCTCCAGAAAGGGAGACTCCACAACCCCCCTGGGCAGCCTCTTCCAATGTTCTATCACCCTCACAGGGAAAAAGAATCCTCCTTATGTTTACATGAAACTTCCCATGCCTCAAGTTCCACCCACTGCCCCTTGTCCTGTCAAAATCTAGAGAATGAAAAGATAATCAGAAGAAAATAGCATTAAAAAGAAAGATAAAAAGCACATAGCTCTGCTCAGAGCTGTACAAGCTTGCAATAGTCTCTATAGCCACCAAATGAAGCAGGCATCTTTGGTCTGTTGTGGTGTATTGTGTGACTTCAAGAAAATGAGATCGCAGAGTCACAAAATGGCCAGGGCTGGCAGGGACCTCGAAAGATCATCCAGTCCAAGTCCCCTGCCAGAGCAGATCACCTATACCAGGTCATACAGGATTGCATCTAGATGGGAAGGTAAATATACCTTGGTATGGTGCTGGGTGAAGAGGGGCAAAAATACCCTCTCATAGTTGTCAGTAAAAAAAGAGGGTGACACAGTTACAGAGTTAGAGGAGGGTCAATAAATCACCATCCTTATCTTGCAAACAGAGCCTGTGACTTCAAAAATTAGCTCATTTATTCTGCACAATTAAATTTATTGAAGTGTGACAGAAAAAGTTGAGCAGTCGCTGATGCAGAAAGGCAGCAACAACAGAGGCAGGCAACTGATTGAATGACACAATTAGTTGATTTTCATTTTATTTATCAATATAATTATTGAATTGTATTTATCCTTTTTCACAGATTTTTACCATTATTAGAGCCTGGTCCTCAAGGGAAAGAATTAGTTCAATTTTCAGTCTAACTAAATGTGATTATAGAGCTGCTAATAAAAGAAAAGTTCTGTAAAGTGCTACACAATCTTATATTCAATGTCACCCCACGATTTCAGGCTCTGAAATCCAGAATTCTCACACATAAATGCAGTAAATTGAATATGAATTGTGAATGTACTACATTCCCTAGGTGGCAACTGAACCCATGTTTGCAAGATCTCACCTTGATGCTACCTCAAAGGAACCAAGATTCCTTCTAAGTTTTAAACTCAGGGATATGTTTCTTTCTTAAAAACAAAACGACAACCACAGTAGCAACAACAGCAAAAACAACCAACCCCTCCCTCCCTCCAAAAAAAGCAAACACAACCCCCAAAACAACAAATCCAACCCCAAATGAACAAAAAACCCACCCACAACCCAAAGAAACCAAACAACCACCAAAACCAAATGCCCCCAAGCAAAGAAAAAACAAATGAACAAACCACTCCATAAAAACCCCACAGCATCTCTCTTTATCCCCACCCATACTTCAAGCCTCAGTAAACTTACTTGTGAAAAAAAGAAGGAATATAGGAGAAAGACTGTTGTGCCAGGGGAGCAGCAGATGAGTATGCTTCTTACACAAAATCAGAATATTGAATGTTTTGGTACACACTGGAAAATTGTAACTCCAAAACTTCTGGAAAAAAAACATCTTTGAAACAAAATAAAGGCTACTGACAAATTAGAAAGGTATCTGTTATCAAAAGATAATTCTTTTCTAGCCCACTCCAGTTTAAAACTATCTAGACTACTCTTAAGTTGCTCTGGCTCACATCTTGGCATGTATTTTTGTCATTCACATTGAAGACTTAGAATGTGTGAAGACATAGAGTGTGTGAAGACATAGTGTATGAAGACATGGAGTGTGGCATAGGTAAGTTTGGAGATGACACCAAGTTAGGTGGCAGTGTTGATCTGCAGGAGGGTAGGGAGGCTCTATAGAGGGCCTTGGATAGATTGGATCAATGGACCAATGTCCATGGCATGGACCAACATCCGTGGCATGAGCTTCAATAAGGCCAAATGCCAAATCCTGCTGTTGGGCCACAACAACCCCAAGCAACACTACAGGCTTGGGGAAGTGTGGCTGGAAAGCTGTCTGACAGAAAGGGACCTGGGGGTTGCAATTGACAAACAACTCATTATGAACAAGCAGTATGCCCAGGTGGCAAAGGAAGCCAATGGCATCCTGGCTTGTATTAGAAATGCTGTGTCCAGCAGGAGTAGGGAGGTCCCCTTGTACTGAATACACACCTTGAGTATTCAGTGTTCAGTTTTGGGCACCTCATCACAAGAAGGATGTGGAGGTGCTGGAGCAAGTGCAGAGGAGGGCAACAAAGCTGGGGAAGGGCCTGGAGAATCATTCTTACAAAGAGTGACTGAAGGAGCTGGGGCTGGTTAGTTTGAGAAAGGAGGCTGAGGGGAGACCTCATGGCTGTCTACAGCTACCTCAAAGGACATTGTGGAGACATTGCTGCTGATCTCTTCTCAGAGGTAATTAGTGATAGAACAAGAGGGAATGGCCCCAAGCTGTGACTGGGCAGGTTTAGACTGGACATTAGGAAACATTTTTTCGCAGCAAGAGTGGTCAGGCACTGGGATGGGTTGCCCAGGGAAGTGGTTGAGTCACCAACTCTGGATGGGTTTAAAAGTCATCTGGATGTGGTGCTTGAGAGTATGGTTTAAGGGTGAACTTTGTAGAGTAGGGATAATGGTTGCACTTGGTGATTCTGAGGGTCTTTTCCAACTTTAATGTTCCTGTGATTCTGTCTGCTTTGGTTTTCAATTATAAGGGACAGAATGAGAAGTGCTGGACCTGACTCACTCAGATATTCCATCATTGCCTTCTACATACACAAAGAAGCAAGCATATGTTCAGCAGCAAGCTGTATAATAATTCATGGCCTTTCTCACAGGTTCAGGAAATTAGACCACATGCTATTGCAAGTGTCTAACTTTTCCAATGTTTTGAAAGCCTATTTCCATTGCAACTAACTAGCTTATTCAGTTCTGCCCTCCACTTCCATTCCATAAAAAATAATTTATTTGCTCTGACAAAAAGACGTGCAGGCCATTTTTCTAAATGCTGGTCATAAGTGTCATGGAGCATTGCCTAAAACATTCAAAAATGGAGAAGGTCCAACATAATTCCATAGCCGTAATAAATACTTACAAATATTATTACTTGCAATTAATAGCTGACTTTGGATGATAAGATACTTACAGAATTCCCACTGACTTCAAGAACATATTCCTGTTACTGGAATCTAGATGTCTGTGCAGGCTCAGAATGTATTTTGGGAATTTAGTGACTTCTGCAGCAATGGGCAAGAAGGGAGATTTATGTCTATAAGACATATAAATTATTAGAGCTAATAAAGTGGATCTCACTGGGAGTATTCAAGTTAAATTTGACATGAACTGCCTACAGAAAAAGGTATCAAAGAAAATCACACATCACACGTTCTCTTTTGTGCTTTTCTTTTGTGTAAAGCCTGGAAAGATGATTCTCCATTTATGGAGAATTATGTGTCCCATTGGGACCTGGAGCTGATGGAAACCAATCCACAACAGAACTATGTGGTGATCTGCCTACCTCCAGAGACGCAGAAGCAGAGGTGGCCTTGATCTCCAAGGAGCCTTTGCTTTAGCATCAGAAAGGGACAGATGGGAAAAAAAGGAATCAAAGAAGAAAAGATAATTTTAATGTTTAATTGAAGATGTTTCTGCTTCTGCCAAGACAAGCAGAATTTTTGTTGCTATTGCTGGTACTTAGCAGAAGAGAACAGCAAACTTTCAAGGACTGGCTTCTTACAGTCTCTGCAGAATTCAGCAAGGCTCTCACCAGCAGGGAGAAGCTGCACATGAATGCAAGAAATGGTCTTCTAGACCAAAGCGACTGTTCAGCAGTTTGATGACTACAATTTCACTTTTCTGTGGTACTTCAAACTCCAAGAACCCCAAATCTCCTTGCAAAGAAATAGTCTTCTTGTGTTACGATATTCCAATTTGGCAGGTAAACCTCCTTTAGCCAGAGCCCCTCAAAAAAGAAAATAAATGTTTTTGAACATAACCCAACTGGATTTTACTAGAATATAAATTAGAATAGTTAACTTCTGAAAGCAGTGTCAACTAGATTGACTAGATTAAAAAAAATTACCATAAAATGAGTAACATTAATTTTCCCCTGCCTGTTGCATTCTTACAAACATAACTTCTAGTCTGGTTTCATTCAATTTAGTCGATAGTTGGACCTCAGCAAGCCACTCATAGCCCCATCTGGTTCCTACAAAGCTTATTCTTGCCATCCCAAAGACACCTGATTGTGTCTGCTTCTTGCTTATCTCTGCTATCTCCCAATCTGCCCACTGGATTGAAGGCCTCTCTTACTGCTACTGCATGGTTGTTCCCTCTCTCTGCCATATCCAGCCTCTTCTGTGAAATCACCTCCTCCTTGACACTACTGCATGGATATAAAGGGTAGGAGAACCCACCTTCCTCTCACAAGGGCTGCAGCTGAGCCAACTACATCTTTTTTAAAAGGAATCTAACTTATAAAATTACAATAAAAAAGCAAATGCTGTCCATCTGACCTTGGCATTAGTCTCATTTTCCAACTGGGAAACAGAAACCAAGAAAGGGAGACATCCAAGATAAAAAAAGATTACCTGGAGACCTCTGCTTTCCCAGGTACCTTGCCCGAGTCTCCAGACTCACTTGGCTGTCTTACATAGCATGCCATAACAACTACGATGAGTTCATTTTAAAGTCTTTCATATGCTAGAAACTCTAGCAGAGCTTACACACTCATCACTCAAAAGGATATTGTTCATGTGAATATATAGAGCATTGGGATTTATCCATCTGATGTACAAGATTTTGTGTCTTAAAAATGTCATAAGCCTGGAAGAATGCTTTTCTCCACCTACAACAAATCAACATTGTTTTGTTTTTCTCTCTGCTTTCCAAAAGAAAAAATTAACCAAGGCAGCTTTGTTCATGGATGAATTTGATTTTTGACTTTACAACTTTCCCAGATTAACCCCATGGACTGCTGTGGAACCGTTGGGCCTTTGAACTGACTTTTCATTCCAAATCAGTATTTTCTAAATAATTATTTACCCACAGACAGGCCATAGAGGCCTGATGGCAGTATTTTCCTCTCCCTTCCATATGCAGAATCCTTACTAAAACAGACAGCATGCCTTAGGTTTCCAGACCACTCACCAATTCATCTTTTCTTTAAGCCACATTATACAAAAGCATTAATATGTGGCACCAAAGCTGGAGAAACTATTTGGAGGAAACATGTTAATTGAATACATCACTGAGAATAAAATGCAGAGGAACCCTAAGCATATGAAATTCCTGAGCCCCTCCTACACTTCTCATTTAACAGAGGCTCAGGCAATGGTAAACAGTTCTGCAAAGCACAAGGAGAAGTCATTTCATCTTTCACTCTTCTTATGGAAGAAGAGAAGATTTACCAGTTGTCCTGAAACACTCAGCACCCTAGTGCCTCAGGAGACTGCCAAAAGGAATTATTCCAGGACTAAAACTGGTAGAGCTGGAGGAAAGGGAGAGGATCACAGAGGTAAGTCTGCAGCGTGGAGGTGTGTGGTTGAAGAGGTAGAGTTGAACAATGTCTCAGCATGAAGGAATCCACTCCTCCATATGGTTTCTGCTGGACTGAACAATGCTTCTGCTTGGACCTGTTCTGAGTTTGAACACAAAGCAAAATTCCACTGTCATGTCCAGATCAGAGTTATTGACCTAGACATGACAGTGAGCTGCATACCAGTTGCAAGGAACGACACCTGAAGCCAACACAACAGAGAGTGAACAGGAAGCAAGACCAGGATCTCAATTCATGACTCTTCTCCTGTGTCTCTGCTGGGACTACACACAGCAGAAGGTACTCAGGGTTTCCATCACACATACACAGAGTTTGACAAATAAGAAATATTAAAGGAACACAGTCTGAAATAGACAAGTTATAATTACAGATTATTATGACTAGAAGTCATATCCTAAAGGAAATGGGGAAGAAAATGTGATAAAAAGAATACTGAAAGCTTCTGTGGGAAGTGTTTGTTCCTGTGCCTAACTGCAAACAAGATAAACCAATACAGAGCAAACAAAATGTTGCCTCCCCTAAAATTATCAGACTCTTTGAACAGTAGGAAACCTCCCAGTCTAAGGTTGAACAAAAAAAAAAAAAAAGCTTTGAAAGAGGCCAATGCACAGACTTGGAAGGGGAAATGCTGTATTTAACATCCATTACTTGTCTTTATACCTTCTAAGATGTCAGAACATGGTTTGTCCCTCCTTTCTTCATCTCAGTTAACAGAAGCTGGCGGTCAATAGAGCACCCTCACATCAGGTCCGCCTTGAGGTGGTCAGCAAGAATACGGAGCCAAGCTGTTCACAGTGGTGCATGTTGGGAAGAAAAGGCATAAATTAAAACAAGAGAAGTTCAGTCTGGCCACAAGGATATTTGCTTTTTTCCCCCTGCAGACAGTCAGGGCTGCTCAAAGGTTGTGCAGCCTTCTTGGAGGTTTCCAAGGCCCACATGGATAAAGCCCTGAACGATCTGGTCTCATCTCATGGCTGATCCTGCTTTGAGTAGGACTCTGGACTAGAGACCTCCTGATATGTTTTCCAACCCGAATTATCCTATGATCCTACCTGCAGTGAAGTCGTGTGCCTACTGCATATTCACTGTAGGAGAAAAGAAAGCAATTCTACTTTTGGTAGCAAGGACTTTCACGTGGTGTAGGAATATTTGGGCTCTGGTATTTTTTGTAATGGTCAATTCAATACTACTACAATTATATTACAACTGAGATTAATCTTAATTGTGTAATACCTGTGTATGAATACCCAAGTTTGCCTTCATGTATGTGATGGGTTTGAGAAATCACCCCCCAGGTTAAATTTGCCAAACCAGCTCAGATGGCTTGGAAGTAAGACAAAACAATATTATACAGCAAGATAAATTTACAAGCAGATATACAAAATATATTGACATGTATTTACAATTATATACAATTGCTTACAATTTAGAAATAATACAGAATTCCAATCCTCCTCCCTGGACAAAGAAAGCCCAGAAGGGGCCAACATCACCACCTTCTCTCCACCCAAACAGCAAACCAGCAAGGTCTCACGTGTCATCTGTTCAGTCAGGTTAGTATTTAGGTCTGCACAGAGGAGCAGTGGAGGAGGTGGAAAAGAAGAGGCAAAGGGAACATAAGAGTGAGAAATTGTTTATACATTGCCATTTTATCCATCTTAACAAACCAATGAATGATACAGACTTTATCATTATTATTCTTGTTACAACCAATGCCCTGCTGATTCATTCTATGTTCAAAAGAACGTCCAGGAAGTTTCCTCTTGTTTATAATCTAGAATCAAAATAGAGTGTTAGCTCTTAACCTTCTGTAATGTGTCAACAAGCAAATGATTTTGAGCACAGAGGAGTTTGCATGGTGGATGCTGCAGCACATACTAGATACAGTAAGGTGTTTGCTACAGTGACTCATAAGAACAAAAAATACCTGCACACAGGAAGTGAAACTTAATCTCCTGTGGCTGGAGATGTTCAAATATCCAAAGCTCTTTCAGACTCTTCCAGCTCAACACCATCTTCCCTTTCATTTCTAGTGGATGAGAACACAAGGAAATGCCATTCCTTTTACAGCTAAACCATGCTATTACTTGAACTGCTTCTGAGATATGGGTACTATTTGTTCTCCTAGCAGCGACTTTGAGGAACTCAGGCACATATTGCTCAGAAGAAAAATATGGAAGAAAAGCACAGAAGAAAAACAAGCTTCAGTTTTGGTGGAGATTTCTTAATTATAAACACAGAAGGTGAATTACATTTTTTCTTCCAGTCCAGAATGTCCAGCCTGTACAACGCAGCAAGAATTTCTAACCCTTCTTAAGTAAAGTCACTGATGCCAGATATTTAGTGCAATGATTTCAGCAGTGAATGTCAAATCTCTCTCAAATATTTGCATGTTTCTTAGCTCCTAAACTGACAATCTTTAATTTAAGCAGATATAAGTGAAATCTGCCACAGCACATGTTGGTTAAGATATTTAAATGATATAGGCCACAATGAGAAAGGCACAGAGCTCATGCAATCCTCATCAGAATCAGTGTGGCAGAGGCTCTTCTCATTACAGTTACTTACACAATAAATTAATTAAAAACTCCTCAAAAAGCCCAAGTCCAAAACTATTCAAGATGTGTGGGAAAAATGCCACACTCTTGCAATCTGCTCTTCATGGAAAAAATGGCAGTCCTCTCTATTAATCTTTGCTCTCATCTTTATTTCTCTTTTCCCTGCAGAACTCCTGTGGAGTATATAATACATAACCAAGCAAATGAGGCAATGGAAAGTGCAGGGATATTAATTCCTGCATCACACCTTGTGAGCAAGCTCATGTAAACAGACCCCAGCAGTGTAGGTAGTGGCAAACTTAACTGTGAGTCTCATCAAGTTGCTAAAAAGAATTCCCCACTCTTTCTGTCATGAATCCTTAATATGCCATACCTGCTTCAGTCCATCCTTTAGTGTTGAGATACAGTAAATTTCATAGAGCCTGTGTCCTTCTGACGTTACTTTTCTTAGAAAAGCCCTACATGTAAGTCTGTATCTACCTATCTTTCTTCTCTCCCCACGCCAAAGTGTTTTAAAGCTGTTGCCATGTTTCAAATTGCCCTAGTAGGCGACTAAAAGATAAAAATATGAAATTCCACAAATATTGGGAAAGTAAGAAGGCAGGTATAGGAAATAATTGTAGTGCTTTTAACAAGAGAGACTTCCAAGAAAAACTTTTGCATCATATTTGTTAGTAACCAGAGAATTCCAAGACACTAACGCTTTTAGGAATCACCCAACCACCTCCAAACCTTGGACTAGAGCTTGTACTTTCTTAGTCACAGGATAATTCAGTCACAAGATCCAAGGCCATAGAAAACCAGACTTCACTACCACTCAATTCCAGTTATCAGACCCTGCTTTCAAACCTCCATTTGGATAGAATTGGTTATCTTCAACTGTCAGTTCAGATCCATGGAGGAAAAAGGACTAGTTCTAAACCTGCAGTTAGGTGCCCACTGTGCCAGTTGGATAGAGGGGAGAGGCCTGATGTCAAGGAAGTGATCTTCTGTCCTTCCCTTAACCACTGAGTCCTCCTTCAGAGCACTTACTGAGACACCTGTAATTCTGCTGAGCATGTCCAGAAACATAACTCTTGACTATATTGGGCCAAACATCATAGAATGGTAAGGTTGGAAGTGACCTCAAAGATCATCTAGTTCCAACCCCCTGCCATAGGCAGGGACACCTCCCACTAGTACAGGTCACTCAAGGCCTCATCCAACCTGGCCTTGAACACCTCCAGGGAGGGAGCAGCCACAACCTCCCTGGGCAACCTGTGC